>JACEFZ010016059.1:0-90178 GCA_014155875.1 Cepaea nemoralis
CAACCCCTCGGCCCCCCCCCAGAAACTGCTAGTCAACAATAGCTATTCGGTCATGCACTCCCGCTCAACCTATGACTATTTTAAACACAATCCTGGCCCTTGACCTTTTGGTTTCAAAAATATTCCATTTTATATTCTCCCGGTAAGTTTGAGCGATGTTTGCGAAAAGCGTTTTCCACACTGTCTCATAAAGCTGCATTACTTTGTATTATTTTATATTGTTTAATGACTAATGGAGGGGATATATGCCTGAGAAGAGAGGAAGAGGAAGGCCAAAGAGCAGATGGGTGCAGGGTGTGGCGGATGATCTCCAGATGGGTGTATCGGACAGGGGACCTCTTGCTTGTGATCGAGAGGTATTCCGGAAGGTTGTTATGGGAGCCAGGTTCTGCAAAGGACATGCTACTGAATGAATGAATGAATGAATGAATGTTATTATTATTAATATTAAAACAATGTTTTCCCGATGTGAATTTGAATAACGAAGACAGAAACCATATATAGTACGATTTGTTGGCTGGCACATTTCGCCGCATCTCGTCATGTAACTTAATTACTGCAGTTAGTGTTAGTACCCGACGAGATACAGCGAAATGTGCCAGGCAATAAATCGTACTATATATGGTTTGTGTCTTCGTTATTCAAATGTTATTATTGTTTCGGTAATGCTATTGACTATTGACCATTTGAGAGTATCTGAGTTTTTATATTAACTCAGAACTTGCAGGAAACATGGCGGAATGTGTATGTTGAATGTTAGACTAAAACTTCAATAAAAACCGTACTCTGTTGGGTAATGTTGAATATTTTACTACATCATTCATTTATCGTTTAATGGTGTTGAATATCGTCATTCTATCTCGTTGGCCAAGCAGCCTGAGGATAGTCATTGGAACTACGGAGTTCGTGCTTTGTGCGACACTTTCGGCAGTCTTCCCTGTGTAAAGAGACCCAGTAAATCAATGGGAGATGTAACTTGGAAGTGTCTATTCATAGTGCACTATGTATAAACAAAGTGTCTATACATAATTAACTGTCCCGGCTGGTCACGTGATTTATCGTAAGTTTGTGGCTATATTATACATTTGCGTTGATTGTGAAACGTGTCGTCAGTAGCATGGTTAATAGTGTGCCCGCCTGATGGGCGGAAGCTCGTGGTTCGTTTCCTTGCTGGGTAATTTTTTTTTTATTGTTCAGCAATTAATTGGATGAAAGTCAAATGTAAATCTTTCGTTTCCTTGCCGGATAATTTTTTTTTTTTAAATTGTTCAGCAATTAATTGGGTTTGTCTCTTTGGGTATTTAGAAATGTGTTGTTTAAAGTGAGTGTAAGTTAGTTAGTCTTTCTTCTTGAGCCCTGACTTTATTGGACTTAGGTATCAGTACAGAGCAGGGTAGGTGGTCGCTTCTATAATCCCCAAGGACACTCCATTTTATGTCTGATGCCGCCTCTTTTGATACAAGTGCCAAGTCGATGGCGGTGTCAGGGTGTCACGGTCTCATTGCCTGCCTAGTTGGCATCCCATCATTTAGACAGACAACATCCGTCTCAAGCGAGGCCTCAGCAAGAGCAGTTTCCTGCATGTTCTGTCCCAACCTGTCCCACTCTTTGGAGCATGCACTGAAGTAACCACATAACATAACAGATAGGTAAATGAAGGTTGAGTTGAGTTTTGTTGAGTTAAGAACCAACATCACTGCACTCAGGACATTCCCATACGTGCTCCGTCCCCTCGTTTAACAGCCAGTGAAGAGTCATACTACTAATCGTTCCACCGCTATCTGATTAAAAGTTCTCCTGGTCTTCCCTCTCAGTTTTGAGATTCTTCCAGACCCCCTGCTGATCCCCCACAATCTCATTCTTTCCACATATGGGTTCTCAATCTGTTCTCAATCATTCTACATGAAACATTCCTTTCTCCACCTTGCTAAGCATACACTTTGAATCCGTAATGAATACAACGTGTGTTGCAGTAGTCTCCTCTAGCCACCGGAATGCCGCTGTTAATGCCTCCACCTCCATTCACCACCCAGGTGTAATAGTACAGGGGTCAGAAGACCAGGAACCCATGCGCAGTGCAACCTTACACTCATTAAGGACTGCCGCAACCCATCTAACAAGGCAAGGGCAGACCTCCATGTCTAACAGTGTGTTTATTAACCAATCATACCTAACCCTGTTATACGCATCCTCCAGGTACCTGTGGTGTCCACTAAACCTCTCAGCCAGTCCCAACTCTCTCTGCTTATGCAAGATTCCCCACTCACATATATATGTATCAGGTTCCAACTGTATCGGTCGATTTGTATCTGCATTCCCTGCACCTCTTTACTCTCCTGACCCCAACCACTCATATCCGGTATTGAATGTTGTAAACCGTCCTTGACCACCAGAGTGTCACATGATGGACCAACGTGATTTAACCATTATGAGAATAAAGGCGTTCTGAATTAGCGGCATGGTCGAGGCCAAAGGTTGTTTCAACAAATCCAGAAAATAACAGCTGCACGTTTACATCTGGTCGACGGATTGGGAACATTCGGTGGTGAGTGAGACCAATCCCTGCATCGCTTTGACAGTTTGTCAACATTTGAATACAGATGGAACCCGTCGGATCCTGGTTGCAATCGGATGTCAGCCATCACAGGTCGGGCAAAGTTAACAGCTGCAGATGTGTAGGGGAAGTGGGTGAGCTGAATCAAACATCGCTTTGACAGTTTATAAACAGGTCGGATTGGAAGCGGAAGTACTCAGCTCGGAAGAAAACAGTCCGTCTGTCAATTTATAGTTTCCGGACATCAAGAAGATTGGCAGCTTGTTGGGGAAACCCGTTGTTGTATCATACGGTAACTCACTGGTTTGTTGTGGGAGTCAAAACAACTGATGACAACTCTGACAGTGACTAAGCCAGGGAAAATGGATTCTTGACAATGGATGATATGTCCAAATAACACCTGTGTGGACAGGAAGAATACCGTCACGTGACCAATTTTAGGTTTTGCCAAAAACCATGATTGGAGAGGAGTTGAACTCAAACCTTGGATTTTAGCGGACGTGCTTCGGCACTGCGGTTCTGATTGGAAAATGTCTACCGTGTGCGAATTGAGTTAATTTAATTTTACACGTGCCTGTCATGGCAAGAGTGGATGTAATTGGATCTAACTGCGGTGTTGCCTAAGGTAGAACCTATTATAATTAGTTCTAATTAATATAGGCTGTAGCCTTGTTAAAACTAAAGTGTGATGATTAGCACTGTTAGTGGAAAACTAGCTAGAGTAGGGAAGTGATACTTGGCTCTGTTAGTTGAAAATAGATTAGTGAAGTGTTGATAAGCTTTACTAGTTGAGAATTGAGTAATGAGGGATAATTGGGATATTCCAGTAGGTGTCCCTGGTGGGCGGGGTTCCGCATTCTGTTTGTTGATTTTTTTTTCTTGTCTTGGCCTGATGATAACCTATGTGTTCAGTCATCTGTCCCTGACAGAGTAGGTTCACTTTATTTTCTGAGCGAGGCCGATGGCCACGATCATCTAATAGAGATCAGTGACGGGGAGGCTATCACCAGTTGTATGATTTATTTTACAGGTTCCTCTGGTTGAAATGAAGAACCCGGAACCAATGAAAAATCCGATCCCGGATAAATTATGATGTAGAGAGATGGGCCAGCAACTTTCGCAACGGAAGACGTTAATACACATTGCTCGGTGGAGCCTAATGGTATATGTATCCTACATGAGTGAATTCCAATCGTTAACACACCTGAAGTGATGGATGTTCAGCCCATGAGGAACTAGATCAGTAGGAATTGATGTTCACATTAGATGAAACCAAACATTGAAGTGTAGTTGTTCCATGTATCTAGGAAATCAGAACTTTCAGACTATATCTAGTGAATAAAGCAAGCCATTTTTGTCTAGATACATTGACTGTTTAAGAGTGAAAATACAGAACTAATAGGAACCGTTGTGTTAGGAACAATAATGGTATTTTCCACGGATTATATATTTACATGGGATCCAGATCTCATGGTCATCAGAGCTCCTGGAGGAGGACATGTCTGGAGAGAAGGATACGACTTCGGTGAGGTCTATTGTACTGACTCGTGTGATGTCGTGTAATCCTTGCCATGATGTGTGCACTATGATCCTGAACTTTGAGGACTGACATATACATTTATGTTATTATACACGACACACATTTTTCTTCGCATACACGTCTCATATACGTTACACTTTTCTTTTAATAAATTAATCTTTATTAATTTTTAGAAGCAAGAGTTGTTGAGTATGTTGCGTTGGGAAAGTATGAGAGGGGGCATAGTACGACAGTGAGAGAGTGATAGGAAAAGGTGTCCACGGGCTGATGGAGTGTGTTGGACGGAAGCTGGTGGATTCTCCAGGATATTGATAGGAAAGAAAAATATTATAATGTGGGTGTTGACTCTCCTCACTCCAGGGACGACACTTTAAAGAAGGACACGACACAGAGCCTGCCCATGTCTTCCCTGCACAGTTGGGTTGATGTAACATGTACAGCCAGGGCACTTAAAAGAGTTTGTATTCAGTTCCTGTAACATGACATCAAAATCGTAGACCAGTTTCTCCAGTATTTGTCCTCGTTGCTTTGCACTACGGCAATTCCAATACCCAACCCATACATTTTTGAGTCCCAAACGATCCATTTTCCTTCTACCCCTTCTGGCTCCAGACCTCTTCTTCGTTATCCTTCACCCCTCTCCCCTACCTCTTCTCCTCCGCTCCTCGCTGGCTGTTGTCAAAAGTATCGAGCACATAGCACATACTCCATTGCTTCAGCGATAATTCTTTGCATTATTCATAGTTGGTTAGGTAGGTGGGTAGTTAGACACAAAAGTGGTTAAGTAAGCAGGTAGGTGGGTTGTTAGACAGATAGATGGTTAGATAGGCAGATATGTAGGTAGGTAGTTAAGTAAGCAGGTATGTGGGTAGCTAGGCAGGTAGGTGGATGAGTAGGTACGCAGGTAGATGGGTAGCTAGATCCAACCCGACACTCGCTCGTTGATCATCTGTGTTCCACCATACCAATTCATACATCTCTTCAACCACTCCCTGCAATACTCTGAACAGGCAGGTTGACCGGCCGAGAGAGAGAGAGAGAGAGAGGGGGGGGGGCAGTCAGAGATACAGACAAATAAACAACGGATATATAAACTGGCAGACAGATAGAGAGTCAGACACACGCATACATACACACAGAGAGTCAACCAGACATACATACACACAGAGAGTCAGACACACATACATACACACAGAGAGTCAACCAGACATACATACACACAGAGAGTCAACCAGACATACATATGGAAAGACAGACAGACAGTTTGTTAGACAGAGATTCAGATAGACATATATACAAATGGAAAGTCAGACAAATAGACTGACAGAGAACAAGAAATCAGGCAGGCTATCAGACGGACAGACAGACAGAAAGACATCCAGACAGGCGGGCATGTAGAGAGACATACAGACAAGCGGACATACCTAGAGACATACAGACAGGCGGACATATGGAGAGGCATACAGACTGGCGGACATATAGAGAGGCATACAGACATCTCTCTCTCCTTCTCTAACTCCCTCCCCCCTCTCTCTTTCTTGTCTTTATCACTTTTTTATGTCTTTAAACACATCTTAGACTTAGATTGATAGGACACGTTAGATGGATGGATGATGGTAGAATAAAAAAGGACATCTTTTTTGGTGAATTACAGACGGGTAGGAGATCTCAGGGTCGGCCTCTACTACGATACAAAGATGTGTGTAAGCCGGACATGATTGATACAGGCATTGATAATGCACATTGGGAGCTCGTCGCCGCTGAACGTGTTGCATGGAGGGCAACTATCAGAAATGGAATAAAGACAAAGGAGTAAATGATTACAGATAAAGCACACACAGAGCGTGAGAGACGAAACGTAAGATGGTGCACAATGGTGGAAATGACCATGTTTTCACATGCATCTACTGTGGGCAAACATTTGCAGCAAGAATTGGCCTTACCAGCTACACTTGCCACCGCCATGGATCGTAGTTATTAAACCTTTTTGAAGCACAATGTACCAAACTATCGTCTGTC
This sequence comes from Cepaea nemoralis, assembly GCA_014155875.1. Taxonomy (NCBI): domain Eukaryota; kingdom Metazoa; phylum Mollusca; class Gastropoda; order Stylommatophora; family Helicidae; genus Cepaea; species Cepaea nemoralis. The sequence goes on from JACEFZ010016059.1 coordinate 6,114, forward strand.
AAGACGGAAAGGTGCCAATGTAAGTCACCCGCCCAAAATTTTAATCTCCCACACACATATATAGACAGTGACAGGTATCAACTGCCATGCACAACCACAGTATCACATAACAGATGGAAAAACCCACTGTCATATGCAACAACTGTATTACATAACAGATGGAAACAACCACTGTCATATGCAACAACTGTATTACATAACAGATGGAAACAACCACTGTCATATGCAACAACTGTATCACATAACAGATAGGAACAACCACTGTCATATATAACAACTGTATCACATAACAGATAGGAACAACCACTGTCATATGTAACAACTGTATCACATAACAGATGGAAACAACCACTGTCATATGCAACAACTGTATTACATAACAGATGGAAACAACCACTGTCATATGCAACAACTGTATTACATAACAGATGGGAACAACCACTGTCATATGTAACAACTGTATTACATAACAGATAGGAACAACCACTGTCATATGTAACAACTGTATTACATAACAGATAGGAACAACCACTGTCATATGTAACAACTGTATTACATAACAGATAGGAACAACCACTGTCATATGTAACAACTGTATTACATAACAGATAGGAACAACCACTGTCATATGTAACAACTGTATTACATAACAGATAGGAACAACCACTGTCATATGCAACAACTGTATTACATAACAGATAGAAACAACCACTGTTATATGTAACAACTGTATTACATAACAGATAGGAACAACCACTGTCATATGCAACAACTGTATCACATAACAGATAGGAACAACCACTGTCATATGTAACAACTGTATTCACATAACAGATAGGAACAACCACTGTCATATGCAACAACTGTATTACATAACAGATAGGAACAACCACTGTCATATGTAACAACTGTATTACATAACAGATAGGAACAACCACTGTCATATGTAACAACTGTATTACATAACAGATAGGAACAACCACTGTCATATGTAACAACTGTATTACATAACAGATAGGAACAACCACTGTCATATGTAACAACTGTATCACATAACAGATAGGAACAACCACTGTCATATGCAACAACTGTATTACATAACAGATGGAAACAACCACTGTTAGACAACAACAGCAACCACAGTTTGACTATACACATCAACTTTGGAACAAGACGTTCACAATGAATTAACTTCAAGGCTTGGAAAAACCCTGCTGGTTGAACCATGGAGACATCTTCATGAACAGCAATGATCATATTAAGGGAACTACCTCAGGTTAAGCAACCAAAACAGTCCTCCCCAAAAATCCAAAAAAAAAAAAAAGGTTCACAACAAACAACAGGTGTCTTGCACAAAACAAAGCAATGAAAAACCAATCCATACAAAGACATGTATAAAGAAAATCTATCTAATCTATCTCTGAAAATTCGTAGGTGACCATTGATGGCTCCTTCTTCCTCATTATCCATCAAAAAGGGTCTGGCCACAATCCCGCACACTGTAATCTAGAAACAGCTGATATATACATTCCCTCGTATCCAAGGAATTTGGAATTGTACACACACAAATGGGTAATCCAACAGAATAATTGCATCAAGTGCTCAAAGGATACTCTATTGTATGCGTCTTCTAAGTCTATGACGGCAGCACATGTCTCTTCTCTGACCTGTAATCCTTCGTAAACATCTTGAGCAAAGACCGCCACATTCAGCCATGACTCTTTGTTGCGTCTGTATCCTCCAAGTGTGGGCGGGAATCAGCCAAGTTGTTCCAAGTCACAAGCGAGTCTGTGTGCTAGAATTTTCTCCAGTTGCTTGCCAGCAGTGTTCTGCATCGTAATGATTCTGTAACTGCTTATCTTGGAATGGTCTTTGTTCGGTTTTGGCTGTGGCAGCAAGTAGCTGTGTAGCCATTCCTCTTTGATCCGACCCTTCTGGATACTGGTATTGAATTCTCTGGCCAGTTCTTCCATGTCATCATCTGACATCACCAGCAGGTCACCATATCAGATGCCGTCTGGGACTGGGCGGTTAGGGATTTCTTGAGCATCGCACGTATTGTCTTAGCTGTGATTATGCATTCTTCGTCTGTCCCAACCCCTCGCACAACTGAGAGAGTGTCGTTGTGGTCCTCTGTCTTTCGGGTCAGTCTGCTCTATGTAGCGTCCAAGAAGGGCCTTACCTTTGTCCGCATCCGACTTTTTCCATGTGAGGTCTTTGTCTTGAAAGTCTGGAATACCTCTACGTTGTGCAGCACCATTGGCACCTTGCCGTCTTGACAGACGATAGTTTGTGCTTTAAAAAGGCATAATAACTTTTACCTATGGCGGCAGCGCATGTGACTTATAAGGCCAATTTGCGCTGTAAATGTCCGTTCACAGTGGGTGCATGTGAACACGTGGTCATTTCCACCATCATGCACCATCTTACGTCTCAAACGATCCATGTGTGACTTATCTGCAATAATTTTCTTTGTCTTTATTCCATTTATGATGTTTGCCCTCCATGCAACACGTTCAGCGGCGACTTGCTCCCAGTGTGCATTATCAATGCCTGTATCAATCATGTCCCACTTACACACACCTTTGTATCATAGTAGAGGCCGACCCTTAGATCTCTTACCCATCTGTAATTCACCAAAAAAGATGTCCTTTGGTATTCTACCATCATCCATCCTCCTAAGATGTCCTATCCATCTAAGTCTTCCTGTTCTCCCAGACTCTTTTTCTTAACCTGTTCATTGTTGTTAATGCCTTACCAATCCGGATGTTGATTTCCTGATCTAGGGATAATTTGCTATTTACCACTGATCCTAGATATGTAAAATGGTCTAACAATCTCTAGTTCGGCGTCGTCAATAAAGGATTGATGGTACCCCATGTGCACCTTGTGACATAATCTGTGTCTTCTTTTGCTAATTGTTAAACCAAATTCAGAACAAGCATTGGAGAATGCAGATAGTAGACATTGTAATTCTTCCTCAGAGTGGGTCGTAACTGCAGCATCATCTGCAAAAAGCAACTCTCTGATCAGTACCCTCCTAATTTTGGTCTTAGCCTTCAATCTCTGAGCATTGTAGAGGCCGCCATCTGAGCGTGAGTGAATGTATATACCACCATCCTGATCACGAAAGGCATATTTCAGTAGAAGTGAAAAGTATATTCCAAAGAGGGTGGGAGCTAGTGCACTATCTTGCTTAACTCCACTCTTGATTTCAAATTCTTCAGAAGTTGCACCATCAAACTTGATTATACCCTTCATGCCTGTGTGGAACGATTCCACAATGGAAGAAGATTTGGTGGGCAGCCAATCTTCTTTAGTGCCTTGAACAGACCCTCACGACTGACCAAATCAAATACCTTTGTGAGGTTGATGAAGGCAATAAACAGTGGTTGATTCTGTTCACGGCATTTTTCTTGCAATTGTCGCAATGAGAATATCATATACAAGTGAACCAAGAGGTGAGGAAAAGACAATGATGTCAAGTAGGACACAGATTCAACTGAGAAAACCTTAAACATCCATCCATCTATCCATCATGTGCCATGCCGGTAAGCATGGGTGGACATGATTCGCCCAAATCAAGACCTGGAAATAGTATAAAATATAAAGAAAGTCTGTTCTTTTGATTTTGTGTTGACACAGCAATGTCTGTAATTAGTAATTTAATAATTAGTATACTATAACCGACAAGGAGAATGAAATTTAATATAGGATAGAGAGACCTTAAATTATATGAAGGCAAACAGAATGAGGTGATGGTGAATAATGGAAAGACGGGAGTGGGGTGGATGCTGACAGAGAGACTCAACTTCATCGCACCGAGTTTTATCCCATTTCAACCATTTGCTGGGTCATTTTCCACAGGACAGACTGCTGAAGTGACTCTGAAGTGTCACACATTATTCACAAAGCACTAACTCCGTAGCTCCAGTGACAACCCCAGGCTGCTTGTCCAACGAGATAGAATAACGATATTCAACACCATTAAACGATAAATGAATGATGTAGTAAAATATTCAACATTACCAACAGAGTACGTATTTTATTGAAGTTTTAGTCTAACATTCAACATACACATTCCGCCATGTTTCCTGCAAGTTCTGAGGTTAATATAAAAACTCAGATACTCTCAAATGGCCAATAGCATTACCGAAACAATAATAACAATAACATTCATTCATTCATTCAGGAGAATGTCCTTTGCAGAACCTCTCCCCCCGTGAAGAGAAAATAAAAATTCCAAAAAATGTTTCTACTTACCTAGGAATCCCAACGTGTGTCACGTGATACACGTTCGGATTCCCAGGTAAGTAGGAACATTTTTGGAATTTTTATTTTCTCTTCATTGCTTTAATTTTTTCATCTTTTTGTTCTTCTCATCCCGTCGTCACGCCTCAATTTAGTTACCGGAGGGTCTTCTCTGTGGCTCTCTCTTTTTGTTGCGTATCCCTTGCGGGACGTTGCAGTCAACACCAGCATTTTCAGCTGCTGTTGATGTACTAGGCAAGTGTTACGTTCAGTAGTTTGCCATTGCTTTCTGAACGACCGGTCTCTATACCTTTTTCGAAAATACGAGCACCGCCGTGTTTCGAACCCGGGTATACGGGCTCACAAACCGCGTTCGCAAGCCCTTCAGCCACAGATGTTATGTGAATGTATTTGTTTGCTGATGAAGGCTAGTCACCGCAACGTCCTGTATGTGTCGTAATTCTGTTATGTAAAGCTGCACTACTTTGTGTCATTTTATACTGTCTAAGAGAAGGGCGAAGAAGATACCGAAAAGGTGTAACAGCAAGCACGCAGCCCTACTTTACCTCGCTGCTGATGCTGAATGACTGGAATGTTAAGCGAACGAATATGACGGTCTACTGCATGTTTTCGTGAAACGATTTCACGAGACTTAGCAGGCTGGGTGGATATCCTATCTTCTCAAGGATATTAAAAAGATCGTTTCTGCTCACGAGGTCAAATGCCTTTGTGAGGTCGATGAAGGCAATATATAAATGCTTCCTCTGTTCTCTGCATTTCTCCTGTAACTGCCTGAGTGAGAAAATCATGCCTATACTGCAACTATTGGGTCTAAATCCCCACTATGATTCTTTCAGCAAGGATGTGTAATCTTTTTAGGATTTTTTTTTTGGCGTACCCCTTACGGGACGTTGCAGTCAACACCAGCATTTTCAGCTGCTGTTGATGTACTAGGCAAGTGTTACGTTCAGTAGTTTGCCATTGCTTTCTCAACGACCGGCCCCTATACCTTTTTCGAAAAAACCAGCACCGCCGTGTTTCGAACCCGGGTATACGGGCTCACAAACCGCGTTCGCAAGCCCTTAGCCACAGTGACGGGTTTTACGATTTTTATTTTTTATTTTTTGCATATCCTTTACAGGACATCGCTGTCAATACCTGCATCTTTCAGCTGTATGTTGATTTCTTGGCAAGATTACGCTCAGTAGTTTGCCATTGCTTTCTGAGCGGCCGGCTCACATACCCCGTAAGTTGCAGATGCGATTCGAACCACTGCTGATTCTTACCGTCATCACGATAACCGACGAGAGTATACGAGATTACGGAGAAAAGTCATAACCTCTAAGCCACGATGCCGGCTTGGTTTTAGGATTACTCGAGCGAAATTCATGTCTGTAATGCTGGTGATTGAGTGAAATGGCTAGTCACCACCGCCCAGGCTTTCCGGCATGGCACATGATTGATTGATTGAATGCTGAGAAGGGAAAATGTCACGATAATTGTTGCAATCGCTTCTGTCACCTTTGTTTTTATAAATAGTAACAATGTTTGTGTCAGAGTCCAGAAAGGTTACAGTGATGCAGTGACATCGTTACGCCCGCCAGGCGACTTAGCTCCCAGCAGGGATGCAGCAACCTCGTTACGCCGCCAGGCGAATAGGAGTTACCGGCCTGCAAGATTGCTGGCTGACGAGCGACCAGCGGTCAGGCTGACGACGCAAGACGCACGCATGCCTCGTGAAGCCACTTGAGGCGGGAGGCAAGTTGCGAACTAGCGGGAGACGGCTCTGGGACTTCGACTCGGACAGACGTGTGATGAGAGAAAGGCGTTGTGTGGTTTTCTGTGCTTGAAAGGCGAGTGTCTGGACATCTTGAAAGTCAGACTTGTGAGCTGTATTGTGGATGTAAGTGTATTGAAGTATCCATGATATATTGTTGTGATCATCGTTCTGTATTTGATATGTGAATAAATCCATTGAACGGTGTGTCGTTGAGTCTTACGTCAAATCACGTTGTACTTGTACTGTCTCACATGTGTTAGGTTAGCGAGCCCAAGTTTAAGACCCCTGACATGTGTGGACGTGGGGGCATTCGTCCGGCTTTGAAATGAACGTGTTTATGTGATTAACGATTTAAAACTAGAGTTTCTGAACTTAAAATTTTTGTCAAACTTTATAGTACATGTGCATGTGATCGTGGAAGGCTCTTTTTGATTTATTACTACATTATTTAAACATGTGTAAGACCATTTGTAAACGTACAGTGCATACATATTGTTTGATCTTGTAAGCATGTAAAACATTTGTGATTTGTGAAAATTGTCACCATTTTGACCTTGTCGACATTGTGATCTTGTCGCCATTGTGACCTTGTCGCCATCTTGTAAACTTGATGTCTATGTCCTTACTGAATGTCATCTTGATGTAAGTGATGTGTCATCAATGTTGTAAAGTGTTGAGATACAGGTAGATTGTCTTTGTGCATTGAGTTTGTGGAAAGCAGAAAGTTTTGGAAAGAAAGTAACTTGTATTGAAAAAAAATTGTTCACGGACAAACTTACGACCTACAATTACACTCAACGCCATACAAACCTAATCAACACTTAGTGACAAGCAGGCACACACCAACAAATAGACGCTAATTCATTTTCCTCCAAAAACAAAGCAGGTTTTCCGTACCATCCGAAACCTTGCCGTAGAGGTCATTTGTGTTTGCGAGGTAACGACCCTACAGTTCCTAGCCCGATTTCCAACCGTTCTTCACCGCATCCAGGGCACTTGAGTATATTTTTCTGTTCATATACTTTAAGGATGCAATTTTAGGCACGTATCGTCAATAGAAGTCAATTGTAAAGTGTTCATTACTAACCACTAATAACATTTTTCGTGTGGCTGGTTTTTCATTGACATTTTTCATCATGTCTTCATTATTTGATTTCATCGATATGGGGATAAAACTACAGTTGACAGGTGATGAATTAACAAAATGGAGTGAGAAGAAATACTCTGAATACCTACTAGTACAGAAGAAAAATAATGAACGCGATGAAAGAGCGACTGAAAGAGCTCTAAAGCAGGCACAAGTAGAGGCAGAAGCAGCCTTAAAGCAAGCAGAAGCAGAAAGGGCTGCCAAAAAAGTAGAGGCAGAAACAGCCTTAAAGCAAGCAGAAGCAGAAAGGGCTGCCAAGCAAGTAGAGGCAGAAACAGCCTTAAAGCAAGCCGAATTAGAACTGACAGCAAAGACAAAGCAAGCTGAGATAGATAGTGCACTGAAAAAGGCCGAGATCGAAAAAGAAACAGAATTAAAGAAGGCAGAAATAGCAGCTCAGAGTAAGAGAGAAGAACTGGAGTTACAGTTAAAGATGAAACAACTTGACACTGAGACTGCGATTAACAAAGAGTCTAAGAAATCTGAGAGACTGGAGAAAGAAAACCAGTACAAGAAATATCAACGTATTGTACGTAATTATACCTCGGGTGACTGCATCGCAGCCTTTACCCAAAATTTTGAAACTTTAATGGAACATTACCAAGTTCCACTGTCTGAATTGGAATATTGTTTATATGAGGAGTTTATCAGGGGAACCTCTTAAAGTCATTGAGACCATCCCCAAAGACCTCAGAAAAGATTACCATTATCTGAAATCTAAGATTATGGCACATTTTATGTTAGATGAGGCAGGTTACAGAGAACAATTCAGTAAGTTGAGCCCAAAACCTACTCAAACGTTCTCTGATTACCTCTGCTTAGTCCGAGATATTTTCACCAAATGACTTCAGCAGCCAAAATTGACAAAAATTATCAGAGACTAGAAGATCTGATCATTCGAGATAAAATCATTTCATCCATTCCATCAGCATTTTCAAAGTTTTTGCAAGAGAATGAATGCACTAGTGTGGAAGAAATTGAAAGACGTGGGTCGGCCTATTACACAGCCAACAAACATTGTTTTGCCAGTGAAGCTACTGACATAAATTTTGTAGCAGCGGCTAACTATGATAAACCCTATAGTAGGCAGAAACCTCATAGGCCTACCTCTGAGAAGTTTAATCATTGTACTTATTGTAAATTTTCACATCATCAGAATGAAATGTGCGATAAGCACCCAGGATACCGTACTTATCTACTAAACATGATAAACAGACAAGATAAGGAGCGTAGATCCTTCAGAAATTTGCGTAAATGTTTCCTCTGCAAGGCGCACGGACATTATCGCCGTGATTGTGAAGGTAGAAAATTAACCAACAAAGCAAATGCCGCCTTGTTTGACAGTTCAGAGTCAGATGAAGAACAACCAGGGAAACATCCTGTGAACTCAGCACAGGCTTTTGACATGTTCAGCGCAAATAAATGCTCTGTTTGTAACACCTTCTATGAAGATGGTATATTAACATTCGGTCACGCCATCCCTATTGCCAATGAAGAACAAATTTGGTAGTAGATTCAAAAGGCAAGATAATCGTCCATCACGGATATGTGAATGGCAAGTCTGCTACAGTCCTTCGTGACACGGGCAGTTCACTTATTGGTCTGAAGAGAACGTTAATAATGCCTACAGACTATACAGGCAGGCACGTAACATGCAGAACATTCTCAGGCAATATTGAGAAATACCCACTAGCATGGGCATATATTGAAACACCTTTCCTCAATGGGAAGTAAAGTGCCGGGTGCATTAACAAACCCAATGTGTGATGTAATTATTGGAAATTTTCCAGAGGTGAATATAAACCCCATGACATAAAATCTCTGTGATTTATGAAAAACAAAAACTTTACCATCAAATGTCATCATTGATAATGTCACACCACCTATTGATTATATGGTAGCTAATGTAGCACTAACATCTCATGACATCATTGATAACATTGTTCCATCACCATCTGATATCATTGAATGTGTGAACGCAGTAACTAGATCTACTGCTAGAGTGACAGATGAAACTAACCAAACTGAGGCTATACAAATGCTTAGCCCAGTACCACTACCTACTAACACCATGAAGGAAACGTTTGTAACAGCCCAAAAAGCTGATCCTTCATTGTCAAAATACTTTAATCTGATCGGCCAAGAGAAAAAAATAACCAAGAATGCAAAATGGCATTTTGCTGTGAAAAATGATATACTCACCAGGTATTATACCAGAGGTGACAATACCACAGAGCAAACTGTTTTGCCAACTACTTATCGCAAGCAAGCCTTACATCTTGCCCACGATATACCTCTTGCAGGGCATATGGCATACGTTAAGACCAGATCAAGGTTATTGACACAGTTTCATTGGCCCAAATTTTGCAATGACATTAAAGAATATTGCAGAAGTTGTGACACCTGCCAGAAACTGGTAAAAAAAGGTAAACACCCACAGGCAAAGTTACAAGTTACTGACTTAGCCAGTCGACCTTTTGAAAAACTATCTGTTGACATAGTGGGCCCTCTTAATCATACAACAACTAGAGGGAATAAATATATTCTAACTGTCATTGATCAATGTAGTCGCTGGCCAGAAGCTATTCCGCTAAAGAACATTACTGCCAATGATATAATGGAAGTTTTCTTCCATATATTTGCTCGGATAGGTTTTCCAGACACTATCCAATCTGATAGGGGCACTCAGTTTATAGCCGCATCTACCCAAGCTTTCACCAAAATGTTGGGAGTGAAGCAATGTTTCAATTCCCCGTACCATCCTCACTCTAGTGGAGTAATAGAAAAATTTAACGGGGATCTAAAGCACATGCTTGCAAAAGTAACTCAAGAGCACCCCAATAACTGGGATGTATATCTACCAGCTATTCTTTTTGCTTATCGCGAGGTACCACATTCGAGTACCGGTTTCTCTCCTTTTGAACTTATCTATGGTGCCAAACCACGGGGCCCATTGACTATTTATCACCAAATGTTAACTGACTCTACTCCATTACTGAAACCCATATCATCATACGTATATGTTACATCATTGCGTGAAAGAATCATCAAATCCTGTATTATTGCAAAGAATGCACTAAAACTATCTGGTGCTACTTATAGACAGTATGCTGACAAAGGTAACAGGACAATAACATTGACACCTGGACAGGACGTTCTTCTGCTACTACCTAGTGACAGACACCTATTGACTGATTCTTGGCAGGGACCTTTTAAAGTGACGAGACAGATTTCACCTGTAGATTACGAAATCCTAATAAAAGACAAACACAAAATATTTCACATAAATATGCTAAGACCATACCACAACAGAGACAACGAACAAGACGATACGACAGCTTGTACAGTGATAATAGATCACGAAGATGACGATGCTAGTGACGAGATTCCAACACCTGCATTAGACACGACAAACTGCTTGAAGGAGATCAAAATCAACCCAAAGTTAACTCAAGCAGAGACAGACAGTTGCAAACAGCTTATACAACAGTACAACACCATCTTTTCCAACAACCCAGGACAAACAGAATTAGTACAGCATCACATCACACTCACATCAAACACACCCATAAGATGCAGACCATACACCATCCCATTACATTACAAAGAACACCTACATCAGGAAATCATCAACTTAGAGAAAAACAACATCATAAGACGATCCCAATCAGACTTCTCATCTCCAATGGTCATAGTACGCAAAAAGGACAATACAATAAGACTGTGCATCGACTATAGGAAGCTAAATAAAATAACTGTTCTAGATTTGGAGCCAATGGCAAACACTGACGATCTTCTGACAGAACTGACAGACGCTAGGTTCTTTACGACGTTAGACATGACGAAAGGATATTGGCAGATTGCTGTAGACGAACAGAGCAGACATCTGACAGCATTTGCCACACCTTGGGGACTGTACGAATGGTGCAAACTTCCATTTGGGCTAGTCAATGCCCCAGCCACATTCGTACGTATAACACGACTCCTTCTAGTAGACATTCCTAACATAATCTGCTATATCGACGACATCTGTGTTCACACAGAGACAATGACAGAGCACATTAAGACGTTAGAACAGACATTTGAACGTATTAGACAGCACGGACTGACAGTAAAGCCTGCGAAAGTAGACATAGCCTACCAGGAAATATCCTTCTTGGGGTACAAAATATCCAATGGCTTTGTCACGACAGACGATAAAATTGTGTCCAAGATACTAAAACTCTCACTTCCGACTACTAAGAAACAAGTCAGAAGTTTGTTGGGACTGATAAATTATTACCAGCAGTTCATTCCTGATTTTTCCGAACTGACCGAAGTGTTTACTAATTTACTAACAAAAGATAAACCAGAAAAAGTTGTAAACGATGAATGCCTAAAAATTGCATTCAATAAAGTACTTGCGTGTTTTTCTGATAATAGTGTAAACAATCTCATCCTGAAATTGCCCAATCTCCATTTACCTTTCAGATTGCGTACAGATGCTAGCTCCGTGGCGATTGGAGCAGTCTTGTTGCAAGAGTACAATAACATCCTCCATTCCGTGTACTTCGTATCCAGGAAACTAAAGCCCAGAGAACGGGCGTGGTCCATACCTCAGTTAGAAGCCCTAGCTTTAGTGGTGGGTATAACAAAATTGTCCAGATTTCTTCTAGGACGCCATTTCATCGTGGAATCTGACAGCAGCCCGTTACGTTTTATAAATTCAGGTGTACCTTCAAACCATATGGTAGCGCGCTGGTCTCTGAAACTTCAAGATTATAGCTTTGAGGTTCGACATATCCCAGGCAGAACCAATTCAATTGCCGATCTTTTGTCCCGTTGACCGACCGACCCAGTAAGCACCAATGTCTGAGTGCAGTGTGTACAAATACACTCAGACCGACACAGCCATTCTTGAGTGAATATTTTTCCCATTCACAAAAGCTGTGTAATGTCTACAATGTGATGTAATAGGGGTTACTCCCATTATATATAGTGTACTTATTTTACTAATTCATGTAGTGATTGTCGTGTATAATTGTGTAGTGTGTGGTAGAAAGCGAACTTTATTAATTGTATATATTGCGTACAAAAACAGTGTCACATTCGCTCAAAAACTTACCTTAAGCGAACTATCCAATTTGACAGTGGCATCTGCGTGTGGAACATTCCAGGGATATTTTAAAGACGTGTGTGAACGTGTAAACTAAACAGTGACAGCTACACCTCTGCAGTGAACCGAAATCCATAATGTTCGGTAGTGAAACATCCAACACATGAACAGTCGATCGTAATCCAGAAGGTTATGTAGTAAAACATCCAACACATGAACTGTGAGAACATTGCACCTTCCGTAACTACATCAGACCGGAACAGGTGTGTCCTGCAAGCTTCAACATCAGCTGATTTTAGTGTTCGTGTGTACTTCCGGATTAGTTAGAAATTTAGAGCAAAATTAGCAGACGACATATAAAAGTTTAAAAAGCGACGACGATTCTAAAATCTTTAGGAATCTATAAAATGAAATACACGAATTGTGTGTTTATATATTTCTCTAGTGTAATCTTAGAATCATATCTTGATTAATGTATTCATATTACCGACTTTTTCTCGTTAATATGAAGAAACGTCAAGCGATGACACTAAGAAATAAAATAATTATTGTAAATTATTGTAGTTCATTAATGTTGAAATTACTTCCCTTTAATTTTATTTGTTATTACAGCAATACACAAAGGGCCATAATTTGAAATGTATTCAGTAATGTGTTGTGTATAAATACCATGTTCTTGCCAGATGGTTAACACACCGGGTAGGCATCCACTAGGCATGGTAGAGAGTTACCAACATTGCAGACCAACACAAGAGCTCCTGGCCAAATGAGGTCAGGGTTTGAGCGTTTTATACGACTTATATAAAGCCGTATTTCAGTCTAGCTAGATGGTTTTTGTTTCAAGAACCATATTATTACGTTTTTTTCTTACTGCTGCGAGGTAGATGCGTGAAGCTGGTACTACCGATCTGACTGGGTCGTTAATGCAATTGAGGTAATCAGCCATCGAGAGGATGAAACCTGACATGTGTTAAAGATTGAACACCACATGTCGTTGAATGCAACTTCCATTTCTTATATATTTCTATGGCATATGTGTATTTTGATACCAATGTATATAACAACAGAAGGGTAGACTCTGACAAGGTTATAATATTAACCCAGTATGTACATATATCATACATGAAAGATGACATCTTTCATGAATTTGCCGGGGGAGCGTGTCAGAGTCCAGAAAGGGTACAGTGATGCAGTGACATCGTTACGCCCGCCAGGCGACTTAGCTCCCAGCAGGGATGCAGCAACCTCGTTACGCCGCCAGGCGAATAGGAGTTACCGGCCTGCAAGATTGCTGGCTGACGAGCGACCAGCGGTCAGGCTGACGACGCAAGACGCACGCATGCCTCGTGAAGCCACTTGAGGCGGGAGGCAAGTTGCGAACTAGCGGGAGACGGCTCTGGGACTTCGACTCGGACAGACGTGTGATGAGAGAAAGGCGTTGTGTGGTTTTCTGTGCTTGAAAGGCGAGTGTCTGGACATCTTGAAAGTCAGACTTGTGAGCTGTATTGTGGATGTAAGTGTATTGAAGTATCCATGATATATTGTTGTGATCATCGTTCTGTATTTGATATGTGAATAAATCCATTGAACGGTGTGTCGTTGAGTCTTACGTCAAATCACGTTGTACTTGTACTGTCTCACATGTGTTAGGTTAGCGAGCCAAGTTTAAGACCCTGACAGTTTGCGTCCCTCATATCTTGTGGTACTGGATTATAAGATTATTCTTTGCAGCAGAGCTGCTGTATTGCATACAGTTTGGGATGAATGTTTCTTTGCCGCATTTTAAAATTGCAGGTGGAATACCATCTTTTCCTGGTTTCTTGTCGTATTTGAGAGTATCTAGTGCTTCACCGATTTCTGTGAGGAACGGTTCATTATCCAGGGCATGTATTGTGGTTTGTTATTCAATGGATTCTAAAGATTCTTCCCCGACCGTGATCTGCACTGAATATAGCTCTGAGTATTTTCTACCCAGCGATCCATTTGTTTAGCTTGATCTTTTATTATTATCCCCCCCCCCTCCCTCCACTGTTGATCGTAAAGGGGCCATCTTATTTTCTGTTGGGCCGACAGCTTGCTTGATGCCCTCGTACATTCCTCTTATATTTCCGGTGTCTGTTTCCTGTATAAATAGCTGTAGAATAACAACAGCAATTCAGTACCACGAGTATTCGGTCATCTTTCTGAGCCATGTCTTTAGGAAATACAACGTCAAACCCATCACGGAGCCATTAGGAAACACCACGTCAAACACATCACAGGGTCATTAGGAAACACCACGTCAAACCCACGACAGGGCCATTAGGAAAGACCACGTCAAACCAACGACAGGGCCATTAGGAAAGACTACGTCAAACCCACGACAGGGCCAGTAGGAAAGACTACGTCAAACCCACGACAGGGCCATTAGGAAAGACCACGTCAAACCCACGACAGGGCCAGTAGGAAAGACTACGTCAAACCCACGACAGGGCCATTAGGAAAGACTACGTCATACCCACAACAGGGCCAGTAGGAAAGACTACGTCAAACCCACGACAGGGCCAGTAGGAAAGACTACGTCAAACCCACGACAGAACCAGTAGGAAAGACCACGTCAAACCCACAACGGGGCCATTAGGAAAGACTACGTCAAACCCACGACAGGGCCAGTAGGAAAGACTACGTCAAACCCACGACAGGGCCATTAGGAAAGACTACGTCAAACCCACGACAGGGCCAGTAGGAAAGACCACGTCAAACCAACGACAGGGCCATTAGGAAAGACTACGTCAAACTCACGACAGGGCCAGTAGGAAAGACTACGTCAAACCCACGACGGGGCCAGTAGGAAAGACTACGTCAAACCCACGACAGGGCCAGTAGGAAAGACCACGTCAAACCCACGACGGGGCCATTAGGAAAGACTACGTCAAACCCACGACAGGGCCAGTAGGAAAGACTACGTCAAACCCACGACAGGGCCATTAGGAAAGACCACGTCAAACCCACGACAGGGCCAGTAGGAAAGACTACGTCAAACCCACGACAGGGCCAGTAGGAAAGACTACGTCAAACCCACGACAGGGCCATTAGGAAACACCACATTAAACCCATGACAGGGCCCTTAGGAAACACCACGTCAAACCCATGACAGGGCCATTAGGAAACACCACGTCAAACCCATGACAGGGCCATTAGGAAACACCACATTAAACCCATGACAGGGCCATTAGGAAACACCACGTCAAACCCATGACAGGGCCATTAGAAAAGACCACGTCAAACCGACGACAGGGCCATTAGGAAAGATCACGTCAAACCCACGACAGGGCCATTAGGAAACACCACATTAAACCCATGACAGGGCCATTAGGAAACACCACTTCAAACGCACGACAGGGTCATTAGGAAACACCACGTCAAACCCATGACAGGGCCATTAGGAAAGATCACGTCAAACCCACGACAGGGCCATTAGGAAACACCACATTAAACCCACGACAGGGCCAGTAGGAAAGACTACGTCAAACCCACGACAGGGCCATTAGTAAACACCACTTCAAACGCACGACAGGGTCATTAGGAAACACCACGTCAAACCCATGACAGGGCCATTAGGAAACACCACGTCAAACCCATGACAGGGCCATTAGAAAACACCACATAAACCCATCACAGAGTCATTAGGAAACACCACGTCAAACCGACGACAGGGCCATTAGGAAAGATCACGTCAAACCCACGACAGGGCCATTAGGAAACACCACATTAAACCCACGACAGGGCCAGTAGGAAAGACTACGTCAAACCCACGACAGGGCCATTAGGAAACACCACTTCAAACGCACGACAGGGTCATTAGGAAACACCACGTCAAACCCATGACAGGGCCATTAGGAAACACCACGTCAAATCCACGACAGGGCCATTAGGAAACACCACGTCAAACCCATGACAGGGCCATTAGAAAACACCACATTAAACCCATGACAGGGCCATTAGGAAACACCACGTCAAACCCATGACATGGCCATTAGGAAACACCACGTCAAACCCATGACAGGGCCATTAGGAAACACCACGTCAAACCCATTACAGGGCCAATAGGAAAGACTATGTCAAACCCATGACAGGGCCATTAGGAAACACCACGTCAAACCCATGACAGGGCCATTAGAAAAGACCACGTCAAATCGACGACAGGGCCATTAGGAAAGATCACGTCAAACCCACGACAGGGCCATTAGGAAACACCACATTAAACCCATCACAGGGTCATTAGAAAAGACCACATTAAACCCATGACAGGGCCATTAGGAAAGATCACGTCAAACCCACGACAGGGCCATTAGGAAACACCACATTAAACCCATGACAGGGCCATTAGGAAACACCACGTCAAACCCATGACAGGGCCATTAGGAAACACCACTTCAAACGCACGACAGGGCCATTAGGAAACACCACGTCAAACCCATGACAGGGCCATTAGGAAACACCACGTCAAACCCATGACAGGGCCATTAGGAAACACCACGTCAAACCCATTACAGGGCCATTAGGAAAGACTATGTCAAACCCATGACAGGGCCATTAGGAAACACCACGTCAAATCCATGACAGGGCCATTAGGAAACACCACGTCAAACCCATGACATGGTCATTAGGAAACACCACGTCAAACCCATGACAGGGCCATTAGGAAACACCACGTCAAACCCATTACAGGGCCATTAGGAAAGACTATGTCAAACCCATGACAGGGCCATTAGGAAACACCACGTCAAACCCACGACAGGGCCATTAGGAAAGAAAACGTCAAACCCACGACAGGGCCATTAGGAAACACCACTTCAAACGCACGACAGGGCCATTAGGAAACACCACTTCAAACCCATGACAGGGCCATTAGGAAACACCACGTCAAATCCACGACAGGACCATTAGGAAACACCACGTCGAACCCATGACAGGGCCATTAGGAAACACCACGTCAAACCCATGACAGGGCCATTAGGAAACACCACATCAAACCCATGACAGGGCCATTAGGAAACACCACGTCAAACCCATGACAGGGCCAAGGTAATAGTTATTGCCAGTTTCATATTACAATTTCTTTTTTCTTGCGCCGTATCTCTTTGAACTTAAGCGTAGGATATACACACACTTTTATAGAAGTGATGGGCTGAAGTTTGTGTGTGGATTAACTTTCGCTATTGACAGTGTCCCTCGCCACTGAGGTTACAGTTTCATACTTAGATGGAGAGGCAGAATTTAATACCCCTACGTCCCAATAACTCGACCACTCACCATGCAAACCACCTCTATTTAGCCATAATTACTATCAACCATTAAAATAAACATTACATAATACAATGTATTTCAGTTAATTCTATGGGAAATAGTGTTTCGCTATACGACGTTTTCCAAGAACGTAATCCCGACATTAACCGGGGCCTTCCAGTATTGTTTCTATGAGGACTTGTGTGTAGCTGTCTGAACTAAAACCCAGTTCAAGCAGCCTATCTAAGGTGTACCATATGTGTTGACAATTTCAGACTATGATGTATCTGTTTATCTTTGATCGCTTTCTTCTGTTAAGTTGTAAAATCAATGTGGTTTACACTGGCATAGTGTTCCATTAGTGCATTTGCTGCCTTTTCCCCTGTAAACAATGTATTTCTTGGTTTAATTGTTATTTGTTTGTTTCTAAGTTCTTCATTGTTCATGGCTTTCACTAGTTTCCATAGTTTGTTTCCATCCCTGTCAAAGTTCAGATGTTCTGTTTTTCCCCTCCAACAATCTCTTGTTGTTTGATTTACTGTTCTTTTATATTTTGCTGAGATGGCTTTGAGAGAGATGTTCGCTTCAATTGTTTGTTCTCTCTCCGCTGTCTTCCTAGCATCTTCAACTTTGTCCTCCAAAATTTTTATTTCTTCAGTCCAGTATGGTTTATAATTTTTCCTCGCTCCTCTTGGAATAGACTCAGTGGCCGCCTGTATTACTGCTCTGGTTAGACTTTCCACCATTTGATTCATGTTGCCATATCGTGTATTTATGTTTTCACAATATTTGTCTGTTAGTATGGCAAATCTGTCCCAATCTGCTCGTTTGTAATTCCAGCGGGGCAAAGGCGTTTGCTCCTGTGGAACATACTCCATATTCATTACAAGCTTGATTGGTCTGTGGTCACTACCTCCTAATTGGTCAAGCACATGGCGATCGATTTTTGTGGAGGATGTCTCCTGTGCAGAAAGCCAAATCTGGAGTATACACTATAAGTGGTAAACCATCTTCTGGAGTAGAAGCTCGGTGTGTCATCCGCTTTGTTGAGTAGATGGAGATTTGAGTCTATTTCCCAGTCCTCCACTTCATCTCCTCTTTTGTCAGTATCTGGGTATCCCCATCTTTCTGAATGGCTATTAAAATCTCCAACAATAATGCAGTTTGTGTTAGTTATTTTCTTGTTTGAGAGTGCAGGTCCTTATCTGCTGGGATATACAGATTGTAGATTCTTATTTTCATATCCTTTATCATTATATAAACACCTATAGTTTCCGTTTGGCTGTCAGAGATCACAGATACTTCGCTGCAAGGTATTGTATTTCGTGTAAGTATTAGAACTCAGCTGGGGTTGGAATTAAATTGTAAGAAGACACAGGTTATGGTTGTCACTAGAAAGAACGAAGAACCACAATGTAATATACAAGTAAATGGGAATATTCTGCAACAAGTGAATCGATACAATTATCTCGGAACAGTCATAACTTCTGGTGGGAGATGCCTTGAAGAGATTAGAACAAGAATCACCATGGTAAAAGTAGCCTTTAGCAAGATGAAAGACATTCTGACCAATAAAAAGATGTCAATTGAAACGAGAAAACTAGTGTTGAGGGGATACATAGAGCCTGTTCTTTTGTATGGATGTGAAACTTGGACAATGTGCAGTCAAGCTGAAAAACATCTGATGGCTGCAGAAATGTGGTTTCTGAGGAAAATGCAAAGAATACCATGGACAGACAGAAAAACCAATGACCAAGTACTACAGGAGACAAATGAAAATCGTAGACTGATTAGAGAAATTAGACGAAGACAGTCAAAATCTTTTGGACATGTTATGAGAAGAAATGTATTGGAGAACTTATTGACAACTGGCAAGATCGAGGGGAACAGACCATGAGGAAGACCGAGAGGAAAATACCTGGATGGCTTGGCCACATGGCATGGACGAGACAGGAACACTGAGCTGATCCACGACTCCAGTGATCAAGTGAAATGGCGAGTCATGACCGCCCACGCTTTCCGGCATGACACATGATTGATTGATTAGAACTCTTCCTTTGTGTCCTTCGCGGTCAAAATGTGTGGCCTGATATACTCTGACTGAGAATTTGCGATTGACATTGAGGTGTGTCTCTTGGATGCATGCCACATCTATTCTATCTTTATGAAGACGCTTTGTTAGGGAGACTTTCTTGTTATAAACTCCTTCGTCACTCCACTGTAGTATGTTGAGCGTCCGAGGTGTTTGGTCAGTAGCTCTTAACCTACTCCTCTGTGCTTCGACATCCACAGCACAGGGGAAGGTCACCACCAGTAGTCATGGGTGGACCCCCTTGAGGCAGGGGGCCCGGCACTATCACCACCTGATGGGACTTCACGGGATTAGCACCATAACAATTAATTTTAATCAGTGACATCATGAATTAAGTTACGTTGCACTGCTTTGTCAAGCCTCTCAATACATCCAATTTCAACAAGCATTTTTTGGGGTGCTTTCCCTAGCTTTTGACTGTCCCCAGTCTACCCACAAGGGATCAGGTTTGTGTGTATCTTCATCTGGTTCCTCGCCCTTGACCTGTCCGACATGGGTGACCCTACCAGTAGCTGTGCTACCATCGGAATAGCTCTTGGGGTCACTGAAACACTCAAGCCCCTCTACCTCGTCAAGGTGGACACACAGCAGAGGGGGTGTGACAAATTAGATGATTGACAGAGGACCTAGTTAGTAGTGTTCTCTGGAGATATATCTTGAATAATAAATATACAAGAAAAAGGATATGATTTTGCACGTTTTGTCTAGAGGTCTCTTAAATGAGATAATCATTCCCGCAATAGCCTTTTTGGAGAACCATTTTTCCTTGGCTCAACCCTCACTGTGAGACTACTATGTATCTACACAGAAATTTATATAAAGAAGAAACAGGTTTCCTTAAGACCAAAAGGAGATCTGAACTATTAGCCCCTGTACAACTGAGGATCCATCTCACTCATCATAATGTTGCCAGTGTGCTATTCGTCCGTCACATTAGATCTTCCCTTATTTCAAAACAATGTTTTCCCGTAGTGAATTTGAATAACGAAGACACAAACAATAGATTGCACGATTTATTGCCTGGCATATTTCGCTGCATCTCGTCAGGTACATACTGCAGAACTCACACAACTTACGTGAATAAACTAGATAAATCCTTCAAGTTGAAATATACACAAATTCGCACAGTAATGTCACTTATCTACCACGGTAATTTTAAGCTGAATAACATGTCTTTCTGTTTGCACAATTCTGGCTTGCGTTGATAGATCATAATTGCTTCTGCAAACTTTAACAAGCGAGTATTTTGTGTGTTAAACAACACGTGAAAGGCAGTGTTTCTGTCCACCATATGGCCACTGTCGACAATGTGCCTACCAATTGAAGACGCCGGGAGCTTCCGGTGTGTCGGCCCCACGAGGCTAGCATCTCCTGTGTGTTGTATCTTGTTGACCCGTTGAGGTATGTGTTCTGACACCCGTTTGTTAAGCTGTCTCTCAGTTCTACCAATGTAAACGGCCTGGCATCTACATGTGAATTGGTAAATACAATCAGATTCCTACACCAGCAGTCAAAGAGCCTGTTCCTCTGTACGCCACAAACAATTGTATTTACCAATTCAAATGTAGATGCTAGGCCGTTTACATTGGCAGAACTGAGAGACAGCTTAACAAACGGGTGTCTGAACACATACCTCAATGGGTCAACAAGATACAACACACAGGAGATGCTAGCCTCGTGGGGCCGACACACCGGAAGCTCCCGGCGTCTTCAATTGGTAGGCACATTGTCGACAGTGGCCATATGGTGGACAGAAACACTGCCTTTCGCGTGTTGTTTAACACACAAAATACTCGCTTGTTAAAGTTTGCAGAAGCAATTATGATCTATCAACGCAAGCCAGAATTGTGCAAACAGAAAGACATGTTAGTCAGCTTAAAATTACCGTGGTAGATAAGTGACATTACTGTGCGAATATGTGTATATTTCAACTTGAAGGATTTATCTAGTTTATTCACGTAAGTTGTGTGAGTTCTGCAGTATGTACCTGACGAGATGCAGCGAAATATGCCAGGCAATAAATCGTGCAATCTATTGTTTCTGTCTTCGTTATTCAACTTCCCTTATTTATCTATTATGTCAGTATGACCTATATCAGTCTGTCCCATTTAACATTTGGACTGTAGGATTCATTACTTGTAGACAACTCGACAATAACTGTACATAACATCTGTTGAACAAGACATCTACATGACAGGTACTTGACAAAAGTGGGACATACATTCACAAGGAAATGTTTACACCAACCATTGTACAAGACATACATCATTAGATACTTGACAACATCTATACAGGACTTTTCACAATATCTGTAACCAACTGTCGTGGAATGCCGCCTTAACATCCCAGAATATTTTTCTCGGTCTCCAAATTTGAGAGGCCAAATTGAGAAAGAACGAATTAATCACGCTACTCCACGGCTATCTAGTCGTGAGGTAAGATTATTCACAAAAAGCCTCTAGCCATGATGTAAGCTTGCAGATGGCAAGTAAAATGGACAGTGTAATTAAAACCGACCAGGCATGACACCTGATAAGCAGAGGTAGGAAATCGCCCAGGTGTGAACAACATTGACACAGGGGAAGATAATAGCCCCAGGGCTGTAAACAAGCCCCGTCCACTCTGACTGGCAGACTCAGGAATGTGTGAAAACAGATCTGATAAGGCAATTAACACTGGGCCTGTAGACTTTGTACCAGACAGAGAGGAGCAAGGTGTGATGGCCAGGTTGCAGTGATAATTGCAATTAACGTCAGGGGGAGATAAGAAGAATTTATGACGGGAATGCCAAGGATATAATACTGTCTGCTGGACTCAGCTTAAATAAGGGTCCCTAGCTCTGGTCATGTTAGAAACGAAAAAATCTCTGAACAGGTAGGAACTATCTCAATGTTCTGTAGTCATATGCATGATTATTATGTTAGATTTCACTACAAAAGTTATTTCTTAGTTACTGATTTTCAGTCTATATCTGATCTAGGTTATTGCAAGAACTATCATTGTCATAGGTTACTTGAGTGTTCTTTCTGAGTTCTGTGTTCAATATCGGATTGCTTTGAGTGCTGCCTTATGTGAGACAGATCTTGTCTGGGTATACTTTTAGGTGTCTTGGTAGATGCTTGTCATTTCTTTGTACACTATCCTAGTTGCCTTTTGGTGTGTGCATTTGTTGTACAGAATATAGTCAACTGACTATTTATTTAATTCTTACAACAGCAGTAACTAAGTGGTGATTAAACCGGGCAGATCAGCAAATATGGCTGGTCTGTGTGGTCACTTCAATTAGACTTGTTGTATATCTCATTTTGTAGCTATACAATATTAGTACTCATTAATAATGCCTGATGCTATTATGTTGAGTATCATTAGATGTCCATCTTGAAGTAATATAATGTTTACGGATATGTTGGATGTATGTATGTGTAATTTCATATGAATATACGATGCTAGGAATATGCTTCGTACATATTCTTTTTGTGTATATACGTCTCATTTCGTATACATACAAACTAACTAGTGCATTATGCTATGATGTTAAAGTATCATAATATGTCTAGTTTAATCAATATGTTTATGTGTATTGGATGTTTGATATATTGATTTGTCATATGCAAACCTACCAATATGAAGTGTTATGCTATTGTCTGCGCATTGGCACATTGTGTTGGAAGCAGAGGTGTAATGGTACAGACATTACCCACAATTGGTATAGGGTATATGGTGCTAAACTTTCTCAGTGTATTGTGGGCGTGCGTTCACGGTAATGCATGGGAACCTGGCACAGCTACTGGTCCCGGCTTGTAAGCCCGGATGATCTTGCATTATTATAATAGCATTACCGATCCTGTGAGCTGCTAAACCAACTTTGGATGGAGCGGCTGTACGACACAAAATTTCTGTATTAGCGACACGGACATGGGGCGGCAGAAATGTAATCATTACAGGCGTGTGAGACAACTGAAAAGCCCGTCCCAGACTAAAGACAGTAGGGGGAAGGAGGATGTTGAACACAGTAGAGCTGGAAGATAAACTTGGCCAGACTGGTCATTGTATATTTTTGTGTTATGATATGTTTTAATTAGGATTAAGCTGTTGTAGAACTAGATATAACACATTCTTGATGTTCTTTCAAGCTCTCACAAGGAGCACCTATGTTACAGATCTCAATAACGAGTGAAGACTAGGTAGAGCTAGGACTGGCAGGAGTCAGAATACCGGCAAGCTGTTCTCTTTTTTGAGTCTACTGGAGAGTGGGGATCTGGACCACAGTTCCAGATAGATGAAGTAACAAGTAAAGTTACGTAATGTTTCTCATCACAATATGTTATATGATTTCATCATCCTCATATTGACAATCATCCTATGTCTATTGTTATGATTAGCAAATAAATGTTGTAGTATTGTAACTCATAGTTCTGTCATTATATTTTTTCCAATTGTGCATACGTGTTGTTGTGTACATTGGTGGGGGTTCACCTACACACCAAGGAAAGGAGCAGTCAGGGAGAAAAACCTGTACTAGGATAGTTGTCCTTAAACTTTAATTCAGACTTAAAAATCTATCCTAGCTAACCTTCTCTTCCTATTCCTTGGCGAATATTCAGCACAGTTCATTTCAATTTTGTAACGAGCCACTTGGAGCTGTACGTTGGATATTCATGGGCTTAATCTGTAATTCAGCCGTATAGATTTTGTCCCCAGTCAGTTTCTGACTATTTGGGGTTGCTCGCCAGTGAATAATACTTTCATCTAGCCGGTGGGGCACCCAACCTTCTGACACCAACCACAGCACTTAAGACAGTCACCAGAGACAATACTTGACAGCAACTGTACAAGATATTCTCTTGAGACATGTACTTAAAACACTGGTTCAATAATACTGTTTATTGAGCTGATGGTGGGTCGAGTGAAGATCTATGGTTCATCTCTCTGTCATGTCAATACTTCAAAAAAAAGTACATACATAATGCACAAATATGCTGACCATGCATGAAGATAAACATGATACAACACCTTCCCTTTTTCACCACCAACCAATCACTAAACTCTCCTCCTGTCCTCTCTAATCTCCAACTACACCATTGATTTACAGTATCTATCACATCTCTTCGTGTCTCTTGGGAACTTTATAAAATCCTATTCATGGGAAACTTAAGGAAGGAACTACTGTTCTGGGTCAGTTTGCACCCTGTTGTCATCAGCAATTGATGTTGGGAAAGCTCCAGGTAGCAGATTTCCTGTAATAAGTTCCATGGCAGATCATTCCTCTTGAGATCAGAATTTGGGATAATGATATGGTACTGCATCTCACGGTTGACCAGACTGTCTTGTGGAGCTGACACTGGGGTACTTCAGATAGTCAGTCTAACCTCACCTACTCTTCAAGTCACCTTCAATGATTACTGGGTGAGCACTATGCTGGGATTTATCCAAGATAAGTCTTAGATGAACAATCATTGCAAGCTACTTCACCAGTGTTCTTGAATGGGGTTAACAACCAAAGACTTGTTGTTTTCATTTTCTCAGATGACATTTGATTGAATCAATGATCACTGTCCAGCTCACTATAGTAATCACATTAATATAGTGCTTCAGATTGTGTTTCTCGCATGTTTACATTCAGCTGTTAGAGAGCTGAGATGAAATCCTCCAAGAATTTCCTGCATTTTCACTTATAGGTAGTCAATTCTGGATTCTGGGACTACTGGTTAGTTTTCCCAGATGATATATGAGAGGCCTCTCCACCATCCTCTTGTTCTCTGTCAATATACAAAATGGCACAACATCTCTTTACATTTGTTAAAAGAGGATGTTATCATACACTAACATACACAGATGGGGATGGGGAGGAAAGGGAAGATGTTGACCAAACACATCTCTCCTAGTTGATGATGAAGGGTATTTCACTGTGATGTACAGTGGGTTATATGTTTTCTTTATTCCCCCTTTTCTGTGGTAATCACAAGCCTATATGTGGAGACAGGGGTAGCTTACACAATTACAAGCATTTTAAAGCAAGCACTATAAGGCAAGCAGCATAAGCAAGCATTGTGACATAGCAACATGGGACAGGCATTGTGAAGGGAAATGTAAAATAGGCATTTACAACTGCAATAAGCAATATGTATTAACTAATGGCATTTACCCAATTAGCAGCCCAAACATCCATTCCAATGGTTGTCATGTTGGTGTATGAATGTCCTATTCCATTTACACTCACACAGCAATGCCAGACCTCACCCCTTTTTCACCAGACTTGGCTCACAAGTACATCATCTTCATCAGGTGCTCTTTCCCCACTGAGTAATGTCCATATCTCACAGTAGGTGAGCTCAATTGCATAAGCAATTGTTCACATATGCACCAAAGCACATATGGGGAAAACATGTTCAGTCCTTGTAAATTTGCATGAGCCATACATTATATTCAGCCAACTAAGACACAGGTTCACACACCTATTGTCCTTTTAGGAACTAGTTTATATGAACCAACCAACAGTAGAGGTACCAGTGTAATACTTCAGAGAGAAATTATATTAATTCTCCTGAGCTTAATTTAGCCACCAGGCATCACATGAACTTTGCAATTCTGGCGTGCTATACACCGTCCTACTTACATATGGATATTGAAGCATCTTTCTTTCTACTAATGTGAGAGGCTACTTATCAAAGCACCAGATCATTCACTCCAACATTCTCAGCATTTACAAAGAAACTTATACATGTTACATCATGCATTCCAATCCAGACTGCCAAATGTTAACTTGCACGAGCAATGTACAGTTGGTTTAAGAATGAGTCATCCTAGGCATTAAGAATGCACAAGGGGTTTGCGAATTTGCATTGAGTACTATCATCAAGCATACGCAACCAGTCACAACAAGGGATTGATATGCACTTGGAGTCTACAGCGTAGAAGACCTGACAGGTTGAAGAAGCAGTATTCAGAATACTGGCGCACAGAAGTTCTGTTTTCCACTTTCACATTTTATTCATAAAATACTCTCATATTCTTCTCTTTCGTTCACTAGACATAACCACAACATTAAAGTATGTTTTAAAGTGGTACCTGTTGTCCAGAGAACAATGAGTATAGAATCTTTCAGGGCATGTTGGGTCAACCACATCACAAATTGCGGCTGCTCCTGATGGAATCCCGCTTCAAACTAATTGGATATTCAAATGTGGTCCAGTGAATAGCGTGGGCTGCCATGAATTAGCCAATGAAAAGACAAGCGCATATACCGCTGCCCTACCCCAACTCATTCTGGAACCTACAATTCCAAGAATCGCTCTTTTATCTGGAAACTCCGCTCAAATCAAAAGTATTTTTATGAATGTTTTGGGCTGGGAATGTGGGGGTCTGATCCATCATGCTACAGGGGGAAAGTCCTTTACTATCATCTCCACCCCAGTAAGTGAACCAAATACATTTTTAGTCATCCATTGATCACAGAGCCACTCAACTTTGGCATAATCAACAGTGAATGAAAGAAGAACAGCCATAATCAACAAACTGTATTTTTAATTTTGCAAATGTCAATAACTGTATTATTAGTCATAATGGTGTATTACATTTATGATTTTAACAATGAATAACAATTTCTGATTTATTACACAAGAGTAAATAACTTGGGATATTCCAACACCAGTTACACAAAGTTGACTAGGCAAGTTAACCCAGTGAATTCTGAAATAGGATAAACTATGAAAACAGTTTCAAATTTACACCAGTAAAGAAGTTAAACACAAAGCAAACAAATATTACACTTATTCATGAAAACCCTTGCAAAGCTCAGATGGAATCATTGTTTCCCTGTCTGTGGCTGTAACAGTTGCCAAAGTGCATGTGATAGACTAGTTTGGAAATATTATTTTGCATAGGCCTTTAATCAGCTGCGATAGTCATCATTATTTGCAAATGTACAGGCTGAAATTATGGGCACACCTACACAATTGTATATGCATAGTATGTAGTATATACACTATACAGAAATAGTTTACACTGGCTGTTAGGGCAGGGAAAAGAGGCCAAGCAAACACAGTTGGCCACCATCACCTTCATTGAGTTATCTACCAGAGATATTTTGGCACATGCTTTGTGGCTGTTCCTGTCAAGATCACTGTGATAGCCTGTTCACTGTGATACCCCATCATTAGAGACTAACAAGTGTTGAATAAAGAGGAACACAATCACCATAAACATCACATCCGTGAAAGTCAAGTCAAAAGGAACACAACAACCATAAACATCACATCCGTGAAAGTCAAGTCAAGAGAAACACAACAACCATAAACATCACATCCGTGAAAGTCAAGTCAAGGACCAGCTCTCACACCATGAGCTGTACTGGGTATATGGTGCTAGCCCCATATGTTTAGACCAATTGACATTCCATGGGAGATATGGTGGATTTGTTCAGGCACACAGTTATAATGTTGGAGTATTTTAGAGCTTAAGTTTGAATTAAACAGAAATCAAAATATATTTCTAAAGTTCAAACACAGAATTCATAAACAATATGTTGTCCAATTTATTGCCTGGCATATATTTGCTGCATCTTGTCAGGTGTATACTGCTGAGTTACATATAAAATGAAGTGAATAAATGAATTATACCAGGGCTGAATTACTTAAAACACATAATCATTGACATTGTTTGAATGTGGAGCATCAGTTTTTCCCATGGTAATTGTAAATTTAAAATAAAGTCTTTCTGTTTGCATAAACCTGTCAGGAACTGTCTAATTACTAATGCCTTGATGTATTTAAGCAATCATTTATTGTTCATCAAATACAATATACAAGATGTATTCTGTTTTTTAACTTTATGATGGCTATTAAACAAAAGTCTACAGATCGCAGAGCTAAGAACTGACAACTGCACAGGGATTCCTGATGACTGTAAATCTGTTTTCCACCCATACTGGTATATGTTTGGTTACTTGATTTGCTAATTGCTACCTTAGGGAGTAGATTTGTGTGGCTGGTAATGACGCTTAATGCAGTCAGCTGAATATATATCAGATTGTAGATTATAGTTAAGAGTTTCTAGTCTTCTTTCAGTGTGTTATCATAGCAAATCATTCTAGCTCGATTAAACAGAGTCCATACCAGGCCACACTTATACTAAATAGGTGCAAAGCTACTTAAATTCTGGTACTGGCCCGTCCATGTTCCCTTTCAATGGACAGATCTTTGGATGGTGCCATCCTGTCAATGTTGAATTAGTATTTCTAAGAATGATAAGGTGTCATTATGTTCGTGGTCAACAGACAAAGAAATATTCTTATGGGCTTGGTTCATGATGGAGTGAAATGATTCAGCCTAGTTGTCTGGTCTTTGGGATGAATAATATATCATCCAGCGGTATAGAACTCATTCATTCATTCAGTAGCATGTCCTTTGCAGAACCTCGTTCCCATAACAACATGGTTGTTAGGGTTTCTTGGCAAGTTCTGCAGAAGGTAGTCTGCTGTTGCTATTCTTCTGGGCAGTGATTGTACTAGTCGGTGGCCATAGCTATTGTCTCTACTGATGAGATCATCTGTCTATCGCCGCAGGGTGCAGACCATAAACAACAACAATCTGTTGTCTGCTCTCACACTCCATACACTACCTGCTTCCATGGCTTCACATAATTCTAATCGGTCGGGGGAGGAGGGCTAAACGGGTACTCCACCTTGCCCAAGGGTGTCCCGAAGACTAACGGAGGAAAGGAGCCGTCTTACATCTCATTTGATAGGGGATACCCTACCCTGATAATCGAAGTATAGAATTAGGTCCTTAATATTTGAAGCTCTTTGTTTTTCTGAGTGCACCATAAAGACATCTGCTAGCATGGGACCTAGATGACTCCCCAAGGCCACTCTGACAATTTGGTGGTCCAATTTTCTAAAGAAAAATTAATTTAATATTAGATGTGCACAGCAGTAGTAATTTGGATGGTGGTAGGCCTAACATTTGTTTCTGTTCTTTTATGCAATCACAAATGATGATCACTGTTTCATCCATGGGAATGTCAGTGAAAATAGAGGCAATATCCAATGACACCACATGCTTTAGTTTAATATTGACCACTAGTTTCACCAGTTCAAATGACTCTTTTAATATTAAGGGGTTGAATTATTGTCATATTGGTTTAGCCGTTTCTGCAATCCACTTCATCATCCTGTGTTGGACAGAGTTGAGCATAGATTACATCTGTCTCAGTGATACCCCAGGCTTGTGCAACTTAGGAAGGCCATCAAGTTGGGGGTTTATGAGCCCTGTGGAATAAGTAACTGTGCAGTCACCTCACTGATGAATTTACTATCTAAAAGTGACTGAATATCTTTTCTCACGTTTGCATCCAATTCCTCAGGGTTTCTGACTTTAGGATCTAAGTAAAATTTGGTTGGAGTCAATAAATTATCTTCCATTTTGTTATAAGCATCAAAAATGCAATCTCTGAGATGGTTGTTGTGAATAGCTTGGATTGCCAGAGTACCTTAATAATGATTGCCTGGAAGAGGCTAATGAAAGTAGACTATTATATACAACTATCAGAAAGAGACAATAGCGCTCTTTAGTATTGTGATCAGAAGAGGAGCGTGGGCAAGCAATGTGATGACTGGAAAGATCAGTGGAAAAAGAGACATGGGCAGACCAAGAGAGATGATGCTGGATGGTGACATTGAGAAATATTATCAGCAGAGTTGATCCTGAATAGGGAGCAAGATCTAAGGAGATACATGAACACCTATGGTAGTAGGCAGAGCACATGATGATGATGCTTCAGATTACAAGTCTGAGTATAAGAAGCACCACAAACATCACACTTGTATGGTTTTTCTCCTGTATGTGTTCTATTGTGAATCTTCAGGTGACCAGCTTGAGTAAAAGAAGCACCACAAACATAAAACTTGTAAGGTTTCTCTACTGTGTGTGTTCTCTTATGTTTCTTCAGATTGCCAGCCTCAGTAAAAGAAGCACCACAGTCATTACACTTGTAGGGTCTCCCTACTGTGTGTGTTCTCATGTAGTACTTCAAACTGCCAATTTGAGTAAAAAAGCACCACAATCATCA
This sequence comes from Cepaea nemoralis, assembly GCA_014155875.1. Lineage (NCBI taxonomy): Eukaryota > Metazoa > Mollusca > Gastropoda > Stylommatophora > Helicidae > Cepaea > Cepaea nemoralis. The sequence goes on from JACEFZ010016059.1 coordinate 36,814, forward strand.
CACTTGTAAGGTTTCTCTCCTGTATGTGTTCTCTTGTGAATCATCAGGTGGCCAGCTTCAGTTAATTAGTTAGTTAGTTAGTCGCAGTTCCAACTTCACAGCAACGAGTTGTCCCCATTATGCTCCGTTCCTGTGCCAGTGAATATCACACAAAACGCTTCCCACTGTGAAAAGTGGAAAAGACAGGAGTCTCGACAAACAACAGCCCGCACAGATACACTGTGCATAATGCTGCCGCCAGAATGTCAACACAATAGTCCCCCACAAAACACTAAGTTAATTTCTGATGGAATTGGCAGTCATTTTCCCATCTGGATGTTTCCTAGATGTTCACCCACACAGTCCACGAAATACAGTTCATCGTCAATGGTAGAGGCAGTCAACCAGAAGCCCAGCAGCCACGCATTTCTGCATAAGGCTAAAACCGGTCAACTCTGTGACATAGCCATCTGCCATCGCTCCACACATGCAGTCACGTTTCAAAAAACTTTGGGCAGATTCAAAAGCATTTTACACGAAACTCACAGCTTACAGTGTCGCGCCAGGCACTCACTCGGTAGCGGGGGGACGGAACCATCAGCTTCAGTAAAAGAAGCACCACAAACATCACACTTGTCAGGTTTCTCTCCTGTATGTGTTCTCTAATGTTTCTTCAGGTGGAAAGCTTCAGTAAAAGAAGCACCACAAACATTACACTTGTAAGGTTTCTCTCCTGTATGTGTTCTCTTATGTTTCCTCAGCCAGCCATCTTGAGCAAAAGAAACACCACAAACATCACACTTGTAAGGTTTTTCTCCTGTATGTGTTCTCTTGTGAAGCTTCAGGTGGCTAGCTTGAGTAAAAGAAACACCACAAATATCACACTTGTAAGGTTTCTCTCCTGTATGTGTTTTCTTGTGAGTCTTCAGGTGGCCAGCTTGAGTAAAAGAAGCCCCACAAACATCACACTTGTAAGGTTTTTCTCCTGTATGTGTTCTCTTGTGGGTCTTCAGATTGTCAGCTAGAGTAAAAGAAGCACCACAATCATCACACTTGTAACGTTTCTCTCCTTTATGTATTCTCTTGTGATTCAAGGTCTTTTGGCACTCTAGATGGCCATCTTGAATCAAAAGACCATCCCATTCATTACAATTGTTTGGCATCCCTTCAGTATGTGTTCTTTTATATGTGTCTACACAAACATTTGGACTAGAAACATCAGACACGTCTCGTGTGTGACTTCTTTGAAAGATATAATTGACATGATGAAAAATGTCATCAAGAGACTTTGCGAAGCTCTGTGTATGTTTTACTTGTGTTTCCTTATTTTGCTGCTGACAATTCTCAACAGTCAGAAACAGTTTATTGTTTGTATCAACCACAGAAGAAACACTTTCTGACATTTGACAACAATTTTCATGTTTTACTGATGCCTTATGACTGTTCTCAACCATTCTTGATTCTGAGTTGCTGTGTTCTGTCATTTCTTGAATAATGCTACCCCCAGCTATGTCTACCATTTTACTAAAACTATTACCTCTGTCCTCACACAAAACATCTGATAGTTCTTGTTTCACAACCTTCATATCTATGCTGTCATATGTCCACTTTTGTGAATGCTCTTGTATGGAGAGGTATGGACTACTTGGAGACCAAGAGTCTATTTCTGAAACACATAAGTAATTAATTAATAGACTCATGAATATACAAGGTATTGAACAGCTTAGATAATACCTGAGCTTAGATCATACATCTCCTAGATCATACATCAGCATAGATCATACATATGCCTAGATCATACATCAGCCTAGATTCTCACTCCTCAGACGACCGTTTTTGGTGAATTACAGATGGGTAGGAGATCTCAGGGTTGGCCTCTACTATGATACAAAGTGTGTAAGCGGGACATGATTGATACAGGCATTGATAATAAACAATTGGAGCAAGTCACCGCTGAACGTGTTGCATGGAGGGCAAACATCAGAAATGGAATAAAGACAAGGGAGAAAATTATTGCAGATAAGTCACACACCGAGGTTTAAGACGTAAGATGGTGCATGATGGTGGAAATGACCACGTGTTCACATGCACCCATTGTGAACGGACATTTACAGCGCAAATTGGCCTTATCAGTCACATGCGCTACCGCCATAGGTAATAGTTATTATGCCTCTTTAAAGCACAAACTATCGTCTGTCAAGACGGCAAGGTGCCAATGAATGAATGAATCCCCAGCTTAGAAAAATTCCCCGGCCAAGGTGGTAATTGAGCTTGTCTCCAGGCCAGAGTTTTTCATCCTTTCTGCTGGAGCAGATCTTTACACAAATGTTTACGTTGCTCAAGGAACTCTGTGCGATGATCCAAGTGTCTGTCCTACGTAATGTAATAAACCAGATGGGCAGAAATGTTGCATTCAGGCAATTTTGGTCTGTTTCTGCGGAACCCCTGGCTGCCACTCCCGGAAGCCCGGTTGAAAAACACTGCTCAAGTGTGTTCATTAAGGCTGACCCTATTTATATATGTTGCAAACCTTATTATGTGATATATTCAATTACCAAAGGTACCCATAAAGTTTATATGCTTCTTTGGTAAACCGTAGCTTCACCAATGACCCCTATTCCTCTGCTTTTCTTGTGTTTTAACTGAGTTTTAATTATGTTTCTAATAAACATCTTTTTCATTTTCAGATCCCGTTTACTTCACCCTTCGTTATAGCTATTAACAAAAGAATGGACGTTGAGTTTTCAATGAAGAATGGAGAGTAAAGTACTTCTTTGTGGAAACAAAGGGCACTCTTCCGACTGACGGGTCTAAATAGTTCCGCAGTGAATAATAAATCTTAGGTGTAAAACAGGGCCTCATTGGGTGATGCTACAATACGTAACACAGCAGAATGTTGGTTAACATATTAGCTGTAGTAATAATCTTGAAGAAATATAAAAAAAACAGTAACGCATTTTCGCAGTGTTGGTTCATCATCATCATTATCATAATCATCATCATCAGGTGCAATGCCGATAAGCGTGCTTGAAGAAATAAAAACAACCAGTAACGCATTTTCGCAGTGTTGGTTCATCATCATCATTGTTGGTTCATCATCATCCCAGATTGACCCGCATAACTTTATTTTGTATGCACTCTAATTTCACCAGCTGACTCTTTGAGACAGTGAGCAGTCCTAGTCCATAGTCAATCACTGAGAGGATCAAGTGCTGGTATAGTATGAAGAGCATTCTCTGCTCTGTGTCCATTGCAGCCATAGTTTTAAGTGCATTGAGTCCCTTTTGAGATCTTGTCACAACCGTCTCCACATGGTCCTTGAAGGACAGACTCCTGTCAAATGTGATTCCCAGATACTTCAGTTTGTTCTCTCTGTTGACGCTTCTACCATCTATCGTGAGGCTTGGGGCATCATCTCTCACAATCCTGTTGTCCAGAGAGCACCACAATACAGCCGCCTTTTCCGGTTTGATGACAGCACTCCATTTCAGTGCACCAGTCAATCACTTTGTCCTACTGTCACCTGTAGCTCCTGGGCTGTTTGATCCCTATTTCTCCCCTGCCTGTAGCAAGGAATATCATCTGCAAATGTTAGAATCCTTCCAACCCTTGGTGCTTCTAGGTATGCAATCTTGCTCGTATACACATTAAAGAGCACCGGTGAGATTGCAGATCCCTGTGGCAGTCCCGGGGTTAAAATATGTGGCTCTGAGGTCCATGCGCCCAGACGGAGAGCTACCTGACGAGAATGCAGGACGGCTGCTATCCAATTCACTAACCAGGGATTTGTAACAGAGGTACAGCTCACTACAAGGAACTGTAGTAAGTAGATAAGCCACCGATTGTCTATGAAACACAGGTTTATTGAAGACTTTTCAGCAACATAAAAATATATACAATGATCTCAAAAGGGTGTTGTCGATCTGAAGCCCTGGCGGTAACTGTTTATATATCTAACCCCGCGTCATGGCTTGAGCGTCCCTAGTTACATTTCAACGGGATGCTCAGCCGTGCCTAATCTTTTGCACACCCCCTATTTACCCACTAACAGAGCTGGTGCTCTGTTACATTCCTCCCTATCTTTAACAAGACTTTTCCCGAAAAGTCTTAATCCCTAATCTACTTATTCTACTTATTCTTTTCCTCACTAAAATCTTAACCCCAATGTTATTTTTTTAAGCCATCTTAAACCAGGCTCCCCCCCCCCCCCCTTAACCAGTGAGCTTTATTTCTTACCCTTTCTACTCCTTCGAGTCCACTTCTCCGCTTTTCTATTATAGCCAACCGCTATGTTCTGTTACAGATCTTCGTGAAGTTTACTTCTTCTTCGTAATAAAATCCACTTATATCTTATATCATATCATATCCTATCCCAAAAGCTCATCCCAACTTAATTCTTGTATATGTATCTATTATACATCATATTATTTCTGTATTAGAAAATCTCATTTTTACAAAACATATCACAAGCATATATGTGTAACTTTTCAAAATAACTTCTTTTTCTCTTCCACAAGTCATAAGCGATCCGCTCAGACCTTTTCATCCCGTACATATGTACCTATATATTAATATTTGATCTCATCCATAAAAAAAATTCGCCATACTCTTCTAATAATACCTCATAATCTCCATCACTATCATCAACAGGTCTACACAAATGACCATTACCTCCGCGTTGCCAAATTCTCCACACTCAACAAACCTGAAATAACTCGCACTGACACACGATAGGAAGACAAAGAATTGGTTCGCACCAGAAAGTCAAAGAAGTAGAACGCTTCCTCACAAAAACCATACTCACGCTTACCCCTCTATTCACTCTGAGACTTTATGTAATAAAGTCTTTAAAAAAACACCAATTACATATCTCTCAGAACCAAAATACACCAGTCATTATGGCAACACTTCTATCAATTTCATATAATATCTCTGAGAATACAGTTCGGCGCTGATATCTACGCACAACACCAAAAAGATTATTCACCTCTAAATATCTATAGTTACAAAAAGTAGATAGGAGACCAATCAAAAGGTCATAAGGGCCCGATTACTCAAAAAATTTCCAACATTATAAACAGCAACTTAACCATACACCAAACTTTTCATATACCTAAATCAGGTTCTTATTAAATTTCGCGAAACATCAGCACCCACTTATGCCATATATCATGGGCATTTTCACCTAAACCTCCTATTTATGCCGTTATCAACAGCAACAAAACAAAAAAATACCGCCACCGAACTCATGTCTGTGACCTTCTAAGCTATCTACTTTATCACTGCTTGCAATCGACTTTATTCTTTATCAGTCCATATATCATGGACCCTCTAAACTTCATGGTATTTAACCTATGTTCGCTGTGACCACAGCACTCCACATACTTACTTCTCTTTATATACTTCCTTTAATGCCCCAACTATAGTATTAATACCCCCAGTATATAATTACCCTTTGGAGTAAAACATGGCATCAAATTCATGTTTATTAACGCTGTCTGGCGCAGCACTTACCATAATCGCTACTCACGTCCACCTCTTCCAAAAACCTGAACACTATAGTGACCGTTAAGCACTTATGAAATTTCCATTACATCATGGCGCTAAATCCATGTTCACTTTCGACTCCATGGAGACCATGTTTTAAAATTGCCCCACATCTTCTGAATATCCCTATATCCAAACCTCCCAAGGACCCAATTAACTAGTTTCTGTTTCAAAACTCCACACAATTGAACGCCAAAAGAACAACTATTTTACTGGAAAGTAATTATTTTAAAAAATGGTCAACGGCAACTCAATTATAAGAAACAGAATCATTATAACTGATAATAAAAAATTTAACTGATCAAGTAATATGCCAATGTTCAAACAAGGCAAACTTAAATAACGGCTTAACTCATGAATAATCGAAGATACAATCAGAACAGAACAATATCCCCCCTCCCCTTTGGTATTTAAACATGTTTTCATATATCCCCACAAAATGAAACAAGCATCAACTTAACCACCATAGAAAATTACTTAGTACTATCTAACATCACCAGTCTCTTTTACGGACCGGTGTTATACACATAAAATACTGAAAACACAACAAGTCCTGTCCCACAATTGAATAATAATCATTTTACAGGAGCAAATCAAGCAAAGAAAAGATAATATAACATACCATTCATGATACATTGAAAGATCATATTAAATTAAAACCAATTGTCTTCTCGCCAAATAAAATTCAACAATTCTTAACCAGGCTATCCCCTAACCTGCTCTAATTGTCACATTTATCTGAAATTTACAGCTACTGCATTTCATCAACGCAGTGTTATAAAATGATTTGTCTTCCAACATATGCCCTCACTATTGTGCAATCAAGTAAAGCAAGCAACATTCCAAACTATTCAACAAATCACAACAATTGATTAACTCCCTTCCCAATATTTCGCTCCCTACAAAAATAATTTATAGCACATCACAGCACTTGAAATATAAACCCAAACAACGCTGTAAACCACAGCTCAATCTACTCCATCCACTACTAATGTGGCTATTTCAGCGCACCACAATTCATCTACCTATTGAGGGAAATTGTAACTCGGTACAATCACTGTCCTTGATCAGGTTGCGATTCTCGACTACCCGACGCAAGTATCGTTTCATTCTTCTGCATCACTACTCTCTATTATCTCACTACAACAGACCAGGGTTATAGTCAACTCTAAACTTCATCTACACACACTGCGACGGCAGACACGCCACTCACAATTATCGCAACACGTTCTACAGTGCTCTACTTTTAATACTCTGACGTTCCACTAGTTAATCTCTGCTTCCTCTGCTTACATCACTCATCTTTCACCACTATTCAAGGTTACTTACATTTATCGGGACTCATTCAGAAACAGTCACTACAACCACATACGAGTATTAAGAATCTCCTTACGACAACCTCACTCAACACAACCGTCCCACGTTTTCACTCTAACTAGTCTATTCTCTAATCATCAACATGCAAATATCATGTGCGTCCTCTGGGTGTTTCTTACACAATTTCTCACTTCACACATTCATGAAGTATATCTCTCTCCGTTATTACTAAGAACCTGACATCTTTCTATCTATGCATTCAAACTAGACGGTGTTTCAAAACTTCACTCTTCACTCTCCAATCAGCACGACTAACACAGGTTTGTCCACACGCCTACGCACACAAGGATCATGCATGACCAAACAATTCATTTCAACACTCAACATCATATCTCCTCGGAATTATGATCAACCCCACTCAATACACCATAAAGCACACCATCAACTTCTCTTTTTAACCCGCATATATCATGCTTACCCGGACAACGCATAACAAATCATTCATTTGTTCTCCTACACTATTTACGCGTCAGACTCTTTCAAGGTATTCCGTCAGGTCACTCATCGGTCAACTATCAAATCTAGCCCTTAGCTCTAATTTAGATTATGATTAGAGATCAGATTTCCTAATTAGTCTTCTTCAATATCTGTAAGCGTATATAAATCAGGTCTGGAAAGCATATATCCTCTGAATTTCCTCATTTCATCTTCCGTATATTCCGGGTTAAAAGAAATTCCTGACACTCCTTTTTTACGTTTCTTCATCTTAATAGTCAACTCATCCTCTGAATCATCAGTATCCATAGTTGTCCCACCAGCCCGGTGTTTACTATAATATGCGGTAGAGGTGGAAACATCCTCTCTATAACCTGAACTCTCACACCTAACATTCTTATTTATGCCTCCATCTTTCCTGTACCATTTAGGGATAAATTCAATGTCTCTACATGAGGAACTTGACAACTCGTCGTCGTACCTCTATTAACTATTAGACTAGTTCCTGTCCTGTCCTGTCTTGCATTTCTATCCTTAATACTTTTTCTTACCTGTCTTCTAACATCTTTGGTTCTTGTCTGCCTGTCTTCCTTAATTTCAAGTGTGTCTCCTTTTTTCTAAATTCACATAAGGAGAAACTAACTCAGTTTGACTTGCTTTTGTTATCTTGTTGGCTGGTTGTATCTGGGTTTTCTTTTCTACTGTATCACGTTGTGTCTGTGTGTTCCGTTCTACCACTTAAATCACCTGCATCTGAGTTGTTTGGTCTATTTTCTTTACTAATACTGTCGTCTTCTTTTCCTGTCTAACAGTCACATTCGCAACCACTTTAGGAGCAGTTGAATTTCTATTTATGTATTCTACCCTGTCCTTTGACCCTGACTTAAGATACTGTCTCCATCTTTGTTCAAACCATTCGTCACGTCTTTTTCTAGCAGTCATACTATTGGATGGCCAATTCCATTGTTGTTTCCTGGAAAGGTTTCTCTCAGGCCGATTTCTATATCTTTGTTCATTATAACTGCTCCTGGACTTAATCTTATCTGGTTCAACATAACTGTCTCTATATACTACGTTATGTTGTCTTCTGTTTACATTAAATATTGTCTGTCTCCTGTTATTCTTTCCTATAATATTACACTCTGTATTCAATGTACCAGTCGTTCTTCTTCGTAAGCCTTCTACAAAATTCTCTACTTCACTAACTGCTACGTTTAACTCTCCCAACCAATCACTTACACGTCTTAACTCTGTATGGAAGTGATTCATAATTTCTCTGTATGCTGAAATATTTTTGTTACACAACTTCACTTTATATAAACAATTTCAGAATTACTGAAGAAGTAGTCAGAAAGCAATCACATTTATTGCTGTGTTGGGTCTGCCTATTGCCGTGCCTAAATGTTTTGCGTATCCTTTTACAGGACTTAGCTGTCAACAGCAGCATCTTTCAGCTGTCTGTTGATCTCTTGGCAAGATTACGCTCAGTAGTTTGCCATTGCTTTCTGAGCGGCCGGCTCAGTATCCCGCAAGTCACGAGCGGGGGTCGAACCGCCTCAGCTCTCGCTCCGCTGCGAGACTCTGCGTGATAAACGGGATTACAGAGAGAAAGTGTTGTAACCCCACAGCCAGAGAGACCGGCAATTGCCGTGCCTACTCCAGTTAAAACCTGTGTCATCAAAACCTGTTCCTCTGCCATGCTGAAATAGTTTTGTTATACAACTTATATAAACAAATTCACAATTATAATATAGTTAATAGATATCAATAAGTATACAACAACTGAAGGCGTATTTGAACTAGACAAGGGACGTAAGCATTTGATTTTCGTCCTATAAAGATCAAGTGTTCTAATTACTTAATTAATTTTACTCAACACACAATGTTATGTTATATTAATCAATTACCTTAAATCAATTTTATAAATACCGTTCATGGATATATCGTCCACGAGTCCAAAAGGAAAGTCCAAATGTGCCAACTGATGATTATTCTTGCAAGTTGTAGGCTTCACAGAAAAAAAAAACGAGCGTGTTGTGTTCTTCGGTTCCATAATAGGGAAAGGAAAACTTTTGGACTCATTCATTCACCCATAGGCGGGCACATCGGATTTATGGCTTCTTTTCACCCCTAGGCGGGCACTTCTGGGTTTCTGGCTTCTTTTCACCCCTAGGCGGGCACTTCTGCGTCGTTTTGAGGTCAGTTAAACAATGCGATCAAGTAGGCTATCTCTTCAGCAGGATCGGCACCCATTATGCCCCACCCGCGTCCGAGGGCCCAATGTGGTTAGATCGCATCTCACACAACAGTTTTTCATATCCTATAGACGTTATTGACTGCAACAACTTGAATGAGGCTGAAGGTGACCTTAAACGGATTTTCTAATCCATCTCCTCAGTTAGAGCGTGTATTATCAGGCAAGCAAAACGAGTAGAAACTTTCTCAGGTCTGAGTGACGTTAAAACAATCAAAAGCTTCCTCCATCCTGGGCCATATTTATCAAAATATTTGAGTTGTATCAAGCAAGTAAGCTCCAGTAAGCAAGACCAGCAATGACCTCACTTCAGGCAACCCAAGGACAACGGCTAGGTTACTTCAGAACACGATTATGGCAACTCCAAAAAACAGCCCAATGACACGATGGTAGCTCTGTCCAGCAGTTCATGATAGGATGTATATCGTCTACAACAACCAGCCCCAGTAAAACGATTTGCGGTTGTGAAAATATGGGTTGCGACTTTTGACAAGGCCTGGAACACTTGACTCGGCTTCTGACAAAGATTCATTCAGTCAGCAAAACTCGATAGGACCGTATTAGAACGATCTGGCCAGCAAAACATCTGTTGTTTGTTGTAGCAACGCAGAGCATCTTGAAAGGATGTTCAACAAAAATATTACTTCACATAGTGTCCACGACAACCCAGGTTCGAATCCTGGTCACGGCACCAATTCGCGTAGCTGTAACAGAGGCACAGCACACTACGAGGAACTGTAGTAAGTAGATAAGCCACCGATTGTCTAAGAAACACAGGTTTATTAAAGACTTTTCAGCAACATAAAAATATATACAACGATCTCAAAAGCGTGTTGTCGATCTGAAGCCCTGGTGGTAACTGTTTATATATCTAACCCCGCGTCACGGCTTGAGCGTCCCTAGTTACATTTCAACGGGATGCTCAGCCGTGCCTAATCTTTTGCACACCCCCTATTTACCCACTAACAGAGCTGGTGCTCTGTTACAGATTGACCCCCTTCTCCATAAGTGTGGTCATCAACATATCATAGCGAACTCTATTGTACGCATCCTCGAGATCAAGCGCTGCCGCCATCGTTTCCTGTCTACTCTGGAACCCATCATAAACGTCAAAGGCAAAGGTAGCCACATTCGAACAGGTATCTTTCCCTAGTCTGTAGCTCCCCAGGCCTCTTGGAAGAAGCTTCCCCCTTTCCATAAAATCCTGCAGCTTAACAGCGACTATCTGCTCTAAAACCTTCCCAAATGTATTTTGAAGGGTGATGATCCTAAAGCCGCCAAGCTTTGAATGATCCTTGTATGGTTTTGGGAGAGGGATGAGATAGCTATGCAGCCAATCCTGCGGTACTGACGCTGTTCTAATGCTCTGATTAAAGCAGCCGGCCATCTCCTTCAGGTCCACATCGCTCAAAGCCTTCATGTGGCCATACCTGACACCATCAGGCCCTGGTGCCGTGTCTTTTGCCTTTTGCAAAATATGTTTAACATCTTCAAACAGTATGATGTCTTCGTAAGGCATATCTATTATGCCAGATAATTCCACTCTAACTGCATCCCTGGTATCCGCATCACTGTGATTGGTCTGCTCTAGAAATCTCTGGAGAAACGCCTCCCCTTTCTCCTTGTCTGTTGTCACGCGTACCCCATCCTCTTTATAAATTGTTCCCACTGTCTTTGCATTTGTCTGTACAGATTCCAGAATTTATGCAGTGTTTTATCACCTCCAATCTCCTTCATAAAACATTCCCATTTTACTTTCTTGGCCTCTGCAGCACATCGCTTGAAAACCTCCACCTTGTCTTTCTTGTTATTTTCCGCTATGTCCACTTTTTCTCATGAGCTTAGGGGTATCTGTCGCAATTTCCTTAGCTGCTTCACTGCAGCTCTCTTTGCTTTCCACGCATTGTCTACTTCTGGGGTCCACCATGGGGGCTGCAAAAAAGGAGTTTTAACAGTCATGTTGCATGCCCCATGTCTGAGGCGTCCAAGAAGGCTGTCGCTCCACTCATACCGGAAGTTCTTGCGCACTCTCCCAGCCTTGACGTTCCTGGACTTAGAGATCAGGACTGAGCATGGCATGTGATCACTCCCATGGTCATTCAAAACAGTCCACTTTACATCAAGGACTGATGACTGGGAGACAAGTGCCAAATCAATAGCAGTATCTGCATCGCCAGGCCTCATTGCCATTCTAATTGGCCTACCATCATTTATGCAGACTACATCGGAGTCCACCATGGCATCCGCAAGTGCAATTCCTTGTTGATTTTCTCCACTACTGTCCCAATCTCTGTTTCTCGCATTGAAGTCTCCACATATGAGGAGCCTATCACCTGGTAAGTCCTCTAATTCCTTAAGCCAGTCCCATTGTTCCTTTCTGACAAAACAGTCCACTGTGGCATATACATTTATGATGTTCCAACTTAAGCCACCAATCTCCATTTGTATACCCTGGACCTCTCTTGCACTGTGATTCCACTGGCTCAAGTCAAGGCCACATGCTTTACTCCTTTCTTCACCAGCAGACCTTGCCCTTGCCCATCATCTGCCCAGTGGGGTTTATATAACTGACGTACCCACTTAAGAATATGTCGTTATCTGTCTTCTTGCATAAACTCATAATGACAACAACCTTTATTTTTCTTTCCACCTCTTTCTCTCTCTCTTTTTTTTCTATACCTGTCTCCTCTCTCACACACACGATCGTTCGCTCGCTTGCATTTAAAAGTCCTCATTTGTCTTCCTGCCATAACATTATCCCAATAACTTTCTTTCTCTCTCTCTCCTCTATCTCTCTCCCTCCCCCTTCCTTTCTCACTTAAGAACACACCCTCGTCTGTCTGCCAATCAGAAAGTTATGCCTCTCTCTCTCCCTCACTTAAGAACACACCGTCATCAGTCTGCCTGTCATAAAGGTATACCTATAAAAATCTCTCTCTCTCTCTCTCTCTCTCTCTCTCTCTCTCTCTCTCTCTCTCTCTCTCTCTCTCTCTCTCTCTCTCGTCTCTCTCTCTCTCTCTCTCTCTCTCTCTCTCTCTCTCTCTCTCTCTCGTCGTGACACATCTTGTTGATGAGAAATAATCTGCATGAATTGGTAGAAAGAATGTATGTGCAGATAGAAGTGCAAACAAAAATATATGTGAAGCAGAAAAGAAAACAAAACATTTGTTAAAGTCTGATTTTCAAATCCTTTATTATCACTATCAAATAACACTTTACTTTTAATTACACGAACAGCAAAAGCAAACAAAGAAAAATATAGAAAAATGTGTGTAATAACAATAATAAAGTATAATAATTGAATTTACAAATAGTTTAAACAACACACTTATAGCCTGTTGGAGATGGGAGATTATGTGGGTGGGTGAGGAATTTGTGTGCGGGATATGTGAGTTGGCGGGGAGATGTGTGTGTGTGTGTGTGTGTATTGGATGTGTGGTTGAGGGATGTGTGTTTGGCTGGGTGGTTGGAGGTGTGTGGGTGGAGGATATGTGGGTGGGTAATGGGACGGGTGGAGGATTTGTGAGTGGGTGGGGAGATGTGTGTAGGTGGGGAGATGTGTAGGTGTGAAGATGTGGTGGATGGGTGGAGGCATGTATATGTATTTGGGTTGTGTGTGTGGTTGGGTGGGGGATGTGGGGTGAATGGGGGATGTGTGGGTGGGTGGTGGATGTGTCTCATAACATGGTAATATGCATTGTTTATGTTTACAAAATTCAGTTGACAATGTTTTCTAGTTATATTTGGTCTCTGACTCAGATCCCTCGGTTCAACTCCGTAATTGTAGGTCAGCATGGTAGAATGGATAAGAACACGTGTTCTTAAACATCCGGTGTGCTGATGCCGAGGTAAGAGGTTCAACCCCTACACCGGGCAGTTTGACCAAAATGCTGACCTATCGTCCTCGCTTGGAGATGTAAATTACAAGTACCTCTGAAGCCGGAGTGCATTCACTTGATGGCAAGGGACACTGTTGGAAGCTAATCCACATGCAAAGTTCATTCCAGCATTACTTGAAATAGTGTGTATGGACTACGCTTGGGTTCAAAGCGAGCGAGCGCAAATAACAAAACAATAAAAAACATGCTTCAGAGAATTTTCAATCAAACCCACAGCAGCCTGATGACAATGCTGATGGAAGCTGAGGGCAACAAACAGTTCATAGAGGCACCACCAACAACAAACCCAACCTTGATGTCACCTAACTAGAATGCTCACTTCTCAACTGACAGGCATGGCACACACACACACACACACACACACACACACACACACACACACACACACACACACACACACACACACACACACACACACACACACACACACACACACACACACACACACACACACACACACACACACACACAACCAAAAAAAAACTACAAATGGCATAGATATTTCAGCAAGGAACAATCTACTGTGTTAAATGCCTCACAATATCGTACACAAGAAAATTGGATCCTTTATTTTGGGGGAAAACAGGTTTGTTTTGTTGAGAAAGCACAAACACATATTGTCTTCATATGACAAAGGTCAAGCATGGCTAGCGATTGATATACAGAAAACATGCTTACATTTAGCTTTTTAAAATCGGGAATATGCCATATGAGCATGAGTAATACTTGAGTGAAGTAAACGTATGGGTGGCATCCATGTTTGGATGGGTGGCATCCATGTTTGTGAAACAGAGGTGAAAACAGGAGCAAGAACAACTTACTTCTGGTACGGTGATTTTAGGAGAAAATAATATACAGACAAGTAGCATCAACAAAGAAGTTATAATCCAGCAAAACCAAACAGCAAAAACACTAATCCAACAAACAAAATTCCTAAGTGTAGCAAAAACTTCCAGTGCACTAAAACCCAATCAACCAAAATCTAATCAACCAAAAACTTCTAGTATACTAAAAACTAATTTACCAAAAACTTCTAGTGCACTAAAAACGCACGAAAATCTCACATCTAAAACTAGAATTCTGGCTTATCCTGTAGATAAAATAAAAACCAACAAAAATACTATTAGGGAAAGAAAAGTCAAACATCTCAACATGATGACCCAACAAGACAACACCAACACCCAGTCTTTCTACGTAAGACAGACAACACTTTTGTACTTGTGACGAATAGACACAAGATGCAACATCCCGACACTTATTCATTAGATTCACTTACATCACACATCACAAGCAAACACAACATCTAAGCACTGATTTGTCTAACATGGAGGATGTCATAGAAGAAACCTCCCAAACAGGACATCCTGATTGTGCTTAGGAGACTTCCACGCAAAAATAGGTAGAGAGCAAACTCATTAAAAAAGTTGCCGGTATGGAAAGCCTACATACAACTTCAAATGATAATGGATGGAGAGTCATCAACCTGGCAGAAGCCAAAGGACTGCAGATTAGCAGTACCTGACTGCAAAAAATGGATATACACAAACAAACTTGGAAATCATGTGACAAGAGAAACTATAATCAAATAGATCATATTTTAATTAACAACAAAAATGCATCAAACATACAAGTTAGAAGCTATAGAGGAGCTGAGTGCCACAGTGACCACTTCCTCGTTGGAGCAAAATTTAAAATAAAACTTAAGAGAGCTTTCTATGCTAAACTACAAAGGTTACACCCAACATATAACATAGGAAAAACTACAAGAAATTACAGTCAAAGAGAAATTTACAGATGAAATAAAATGTAAACTTGAAATTCTACAAAACTCGTTGCAGGAAAGTGTTGACCAAACTTGGTTGAACATTAAGAATACAATTCAATCTACTGCAGAAGAATGTCTCGGTGTGTTAACAAAGGATCTCTTCATTGAGTAAACACTTCTAACAATACAAAAAAATTGATTACAAAAAAAAAAAAAAAGCAAAACAAAATTTGATTTTGACAAGGCACGGACGTTGGCAACGTGAACATTCTGTTTTGTTTCGTATTTACCGGTACCCAATGAGGCCCTGAAAGGGAGACTGTTTACACCTTAGAGGTATCATTCACTGCGGAACTATTTAGACCCGTCAATCGGAAGAGTGCCAAACAAAGGATCATAAAACCATTTGCGTAATATGCAGCGAAAGTGTAGCCATTTTGAAAGAGTACAATCTTTGCCATCACTATGAAACAAAACATCTATCAACATATTTACAGTTTTCTAAAATGTTACGCTCTGAGAAATATGAGTCCATGAAACATGGTTTAGGAACACAAAGAAATCTCTTCACGAGAAAGTTTGCTGAAAATGAATCTGTAACTTTTAGTTAGTTAGTTAGTCGACAGATCATCCTCATTGCACATCGAACCATTCAGTCCATAAGTGCTCGGATCCCCTCCTCAGCAAATCCCGCTAACGACACCAGTTCTGTGTTGGTTTATCAATCGTTTTTGGCTTCCTGTGTAGTGTTCTTGCTTGGCCACCCCTCTTTTAATTTGCTGTTCTGCTGGTTGTAGATTCACAGTAATCACTTGGTTCATGCGAAAGTCTTACTTCTTGTAGAGCATTCAGAATGTCAGCCTGGCCCATGGCGCGTCCGCCCTCCACCATAGCCTCACTTGCGAGCTTGTCAGCCCGCTCATTTCCTTGTACTCCCCAAGCCTTGGCACAAAGATGAAACTAATCTTTGCCAGCCGAGACCGCTCCAGTGACAGCAACCATTCTCTTCGGATCCACCCCACTTTCCCAGTGTCTGAGTAGATTTACATTGTGCTATAGTGTTGATTTTAATGGTATAATGCTTTGACAATTCAGAAAGCAATGGCAAACTCTGAAATGAAGAATTATCTAGTAAATCACAGTCAATAAATGTTGGGGTTGATTGCAACATCCTGTAAAGAATATTCAACTGTTACGTTATATTGCACTTAATCTTACCTTGACCTACACAGACTTCAGGTTGTTCTATCTTGACACATGATGGTAGTTTATTCTCCATCTTATATCTACAGTCAGTCTGAAAGGATTTATAAGTTACATTTGTATGCAAACAAATTATATAAATGGATTTGATATTTTGTATTTCAAGATGATTAATGATACAGAATGTCTTATGATTACTTCAAGACATGATTTCTGATATGTTATTCCTCAAGTCCCATTTTAGAATTTGAGTTTGGGAATCTATCACAGTGTAATGATATCAGTTTATCATGATAAAAATAACATAACAATACATGACAAAAATAACATAACAATACATGAAAGCTTTATGGAAAATCCTTATTACTTGTGTCACATATCATACACACATTAAAGTTGATTAAACTTATAGTGACAGCCATTCTTTATTGTATCTTTTCCTCCATTCCATACGTCCAATAATGAGTCTTCAATTGGAGAGAAGAAAAAAAGAATCTTGTCATTAATGTTCCCACTAATTTGCTCTGCTGCTTAGCAAGTGTATCAAGAAGAAATAACAGATGCTGTACTTCTTCTTCTTCTTCGTTCATCCGGAGTTTTTTCCCGGATGTGATTGCGTTGTGCCTGTTTACAGCAGAGCTGCGTTCTTGCGCCGTTAGGCCGACACATCCGACTTCTGCGGGCATTTGTTGACCGGGTTAACCTTCCCGGGGGTTTCTTAGGACGTTTGACTCTCACTGTTGTGGTATTATCCCCCATCCCAGCTGGTCCATATAGAACAGCCAAAGATCCTGGTCAGCCCTCAAGGGAAGGCAAGGGCAGACCATGGGCATTCCCCGCCATCCAAGGAGGCTTCCATACTTGCAGAGCCGATACATAGCGCTCTGGTACTGGGCTCACCCAAGGAATCGTCACGTCCTGCACATGGCTGCTTAGCCTCACTTCCGTATATTGGGCCTTCCGTTCACCATAGGCTGTTCTTCCGGAAACCAGAAGTATGCAGTCTGCAGATGACATCCACACAGTGAGCTTTCGATTCGGACTTTCCACGTAATGGATTTGCTATCCAAGCAATATTCCATTTCATGCCACTAGGACACTTTTCCACCTTTTATGAAGCCCACACAATGGGCTTTTGATTCGGACTTTCCACGTAATGGATTTGCTATCAAGCAATATTCCATTTCGTGCCACTAGGACACTTTTCCACCTTTTATGAAGCCCACACAGCGAGCTTTCGATTTGGACTTTCCACATAATGGATTTGCTATCCAAGCAATATTTCATTTCATGCCTCTGGGTCTTCATGCACCTTTAAATGTCAACCTGTATGTAGTTAAAGTAAGCTGCGGTCAACTTGAGCTTGTTGATATCTCCATAGAGCTTGTCCTCAAATGAAGCAGGTGTGGGCCAAAATATCTTTCTCTGTTCTGCATACGTTGGGCAATCTTGCAGCAAATGTTTTGCTGTCATTTTTCCAGTTCTACAATTACATTCATCAGTATCTCCTATCTTTAGTTTATTGAACAAGTGGTATTTCAGCCTGTTATGTCCTGTGCGGAGTCTGAAGATTGCTACTTGTTCTCTTCGGTCGAGTTGTAATATGCATCATCCTTCTGATGGCCTGGATGCTCAGATTCCCATTTGGTTCTATAAGTGCTTTTTATCAACCTCTTTGCCTCATTATAGGTTATGTCTATGTCAGGCTGTGGTAGTCGTCCGCCCTCTTTTGCCAGTCTGTCAGCCTCTTCGTTTCCAGGTATACTGCAATGTGATGGGATCCACTGTATTACAACTTTTTTGGATTTCTGGCATAGACCATGGAGTGCTGCTCTTAGGTCAGTTAGTTCTGTGCTGTTATTGCTCTTGAGTATTGAGACAGCTGACTTTGCATCTGTGAAGATAGCTATTTGCTTCTCTTTATTTTCCTCCATCAGGAGCAATTCTGCTGCAGTTTTCAAAGCCTCTACCTCCGCTTTGAAGTTACTTGAAAATTTTCCAGTTGCCATTGAATGTGTTTTTTTCACTCCATTTTTTTAAATTTAGGAGAATTCCTCCTCCTCCATTCTCTATTGAATTTTTGGCTGATCCATCTGTATATGCATGGTGTCATCACCTCACCTAAAGATAGAATTAGAGGGCTGCAACTCTAGCCCAAGAGAGACAACCGAGTTGCTCAGACTAAGAAAAGTCCAGGACCTTATCGAAGGTCAACCCTCGAGTTCATGGGTCCGTGGACACTAATGTGGCCCGCCTGAAGCGGGGTCCACGAGGAACTCGAACAGGGTTACCGCCCGTCGAATAGCGACACGCGGAAAACCATCAGAGGACAAATGGACTGAGACCAGGCAACAAGTGTCTGCCTGAGAGGGACTCGTTAGCTCTTGTATAGAGATAGAACATAGGCTAGATAGTGTGCTAGTTTGTTATATGAAATGTTTGATGTTCTATAATCTGTGATATGATGATGATGTAAAGCGCGGGCTGTTTAACCCACTGCGCCAACTGTAGATTGCCACAATAAATCGGCTATATCATAGCGAACGTATTTATTGTTTGTATTAATTAACACCTGTGTGAACCCATTAAGTTACCTAGACAAAGTAAGACGCCAACAGGTTTTTGGGGGCTAGTACCGGTTTTGACATAATATGTTATGAAATAACTGTGAAATGTCATGTAAAATTATTATTCATATCACATTGTTTGGTTACAATAGAAGAAAATTGTTAACCATAAATTGTTCAACATATTTAGTAGCTATCTAGCAATAGAATAAAAATAAATAAGAATAAGTAGAATAAGCAGAGTCCCTCAACAGTCTCAAAACAAAGTCCATACCTTACACCACAATATTAGTGGTCTGTTAAGGATGTATAACTGTTTAACATAACTATGACATTTTTGTTTTTTTTTTTCGTTGACCGTGACTAATGGTTCTTGCTCTACGAGCAGATTGTGCCGCAAAGAATACCGTGGGCAACACATGTGATTTTTTCAAGCCACTAAGTTGTGTGACAGAGAGGACCGCGTGCAACGCAGTGTAACTTTTCCCAGCAGTGACGAAAGAACGACAACATCGAGCGCTACTATTCAGAGCTAAGTTTCAGATCATACTCATTGTAAAGTCTAAGCTGTGCTTCCCATTCTCATTATCATCAATATATTATTGTATTTCATATTTATTTGTTTGTATATTCATGACCTTGCCACCATTATAACCGTGCATTTTGATTTACACATTAGTAAGCAAGGTAGGCAACCAAATTTTTCTACACACCAAAGTTTTTGATAAGGGAAATAACTCTATAAACATTACTAATAAATAAAATCCAAAATGTCAAGCTTAGATAAATGCATTGAGCAGGGAATAAAATTAGGCTATAAAGAAGAGAAACTGTCAGAATGGGCACAGAAAACACATGCAGATAACATTGCCCGTGAGGAAAGAGCAATTGAACGAGAGGAAAAGAAACTGCGAGAGGAAAGAGAAGCAGAGGAAAGAAAATTGCAACAAGAAAGAGAGACCGAAGAAAGAAGATTGCAAAGAGAAGCAGAGGAAAGAAAATTGCAACAAGAAAGAGAGACCGAAGAAAAAAGATTGCAAAGAGAAGCAGAGGAAAGAAAATTGCAACAAGATGCAGAAGAAAGAAAATTGCAAAGAGAGACCGAAGAAAAGCAACTACAGGCAGCGGAAAAGAAATTGCAAATGGAGCTCGACGCAGCGGCCAAACAGGCCCAATTGAACGCTGATACACAGTTGAAATTGAAACAGATGGAAATAGAGAATAGTAGATTCTATTGAGTCCAATTCCTGCTTGGGTAATGTTCTTTTATGTAGTTTAGGGTTATTTCTCTTCTTTCGGTTTCATGCTGAGTGTTCTTTTTCTCAATACCAGGAATGTTTTCTATCATCTCAGGCAGTTGCTGCTGTCTCCAAGCTGGGAAGTTGTGTGCATTGTGTATGGGCTTGACTGTTGATATGTTAAGTATAGGATCTGCCCTAATCCTTCGTTTTGCAGTTTCTACAAAGTTGCTACGCTTCAGTCTTCCCTTTCCAAAACCATTAAATCTGTTGTACATAGGGTGGTCTGTCAATCTTCTAAATTTTTCTGCTTGTTGCTGGGCTCTGCTATCTCTTCTATCCTGCATTGGTTGTAAACAAGTGATCTTTTCTAGTTCATTAATAGGCGTTGTCTTCAGGCTTCCAGTTATGATTCGCATTCCTTGGTTTTGGACTCTACTTATTTTGTTAAAGTTTGACTTAGCTGCTGTTGCCCAAGCTGCAATGCCATATTCCAGTACTGGCCTCACCCGTCCAGTATATAACTTCTTGAGAACTTTCTCATCTGCTCCCCACGTTGTACCAGCAAGCTTTTTCATGATTGCCATTCTCTGCCTTGCTCTTGTTCGATTTTTCTCAACCTGTGTCTTCCATGTCAGGCGACGATCAAAGGTGACTCCTAGATAGTTTGGATTTTCTTCATGGCGCAATATTTTTCCATTCAATACCAGCTTAGGTTGCTGAGTTTTATTTGAGAGGGAGAACACTGTGCATGTTGTTTTCTCCTCACTTATCTTCACTAGCCATGATTTTGACCAGTCCTCTAGCGCTAATAAGGCTTGCTGTATTCTGCTGTTAGCTGTACTAATATATTCTTCAGATGTCCATATGGCTAGGTCATCTGCAAAGGAGGATGTGTGTACTCTGGCTGGAAAATTTTCTGTGATGTCATTTATATATGCTAGGAATAATGTTGGTGAAAGAACTCCTCCTTGGGGGACACCTTGCTCCAGCAGCATCATTTTGCTTGTTTGTCCTTGTACTTTTGTCCTGGCAGTTCTGTTCTCAAGGTAGTGGCTGATCCATTTATACATTTTTCCACAAACATGCATGTTTTGCAGTTTTACTTTCAGTCCTTCCTTCCATACTTTATCAAATGCTTTTTCTAAATCTATCCAGACTGCTAGTGTGTGCTTTTTCTCTTGGAAGGCATCCTCTATTTCCTGAGCTATATAGGTTATTTGATCTTCAGTGGATCTGTATTTTCTGAATCCTGCTTGGTGTGGTGTTAAGAGTTTGTTTTCTTCCAGATGCCATGTTAGCCTGCCATTGATAATGCGTTCCATTAATTTTCCTACACAGCTCAGTAGACTGATAGGTCGATAGCCATTTGGTTCTTCCAGGTCTTTTCCTTTCTTTGGGACTGGTATTAGTATAGCTTCCTTCCATGCCTGTGGGACTATTCCTCTCTTCCAGCTGTTATTTAGGACTGCTAGTAGTTTCTTCTTTGCCTTGGTGCCTAGTCCTATTAGCATTTCATTTGTGATTCCATCCTTTCCTGGTGATTTCTTCTTTTTTAGGGTATTCATTGCCTGTTCCATTTCTTCCATTGTTAGATTTGCCATCATATATTCTGCTGCTGTCTCTGTATTTCTATGATGTATCTGTTTGTCTTTGATTGCTTTCTTCTGTTCGGTTGTAATATCAATGTGGTTTGCATTTGCATAGTGTTCCATTAGTGCATTTGCAGCCTTTTTGCCTGTAAGCAAGGCATTTCCTTGTTTAATTGTTATTTGTTTGTTTCTAGGTCCTTCATTGTTCATGGCTTTCACTAGTTTCCATAGTTTGTTTCCATCCCTGTCAAAATTCAGGTTTTCTGTTTTTTCCCTCCAACAATCTCTTGTTGTTTGATTTACTGTTCTTTTATATTTTGCTGAGATGGCTTTGAGAGAGATGTTTGCTTCAATTGTTTGTTCTCTCTCTGCTGTCTTCCTGGCATCTTCAACTTTGTCCTCCAAACTTTGTAGTTCTTCAGTCCAGTATGGTTTGTAATTTTTCCTCGCTCCTCTTGGAATGGACTCAGTGGCTGCCTGTATTATCGCTCTGTTTAGACTTTCCACCATTTGCTTTATGTTGCCATATCGTGTATTTATGTTTTCACAATATTTGTCTGTTAGTATGGCAAATCTGTCCCAATCTGCTCGTTTGTAATTCCAGCGGGGCAAGGGCTTTTGCTCCTGTGGAACATACTCCATATTCATTTCAAGCTTGATTGGTCTGTGGTCACTACCTGCTAATTGGTCCAGCACATGGCGATCGATTTTGTGGAGGATGTCTCCTGTGCAGAAAGCTAAGTCTGGAGTAGAAGTGGTAAGCCATCTTCTGGAGTAGAAGCTCGGTGTGTCATCCGCTTTGTTGAGTAGATGGAGATTTGAGTCTATTTCCCAGTCCTCCAATTCATCTCCTCTTTTGTCAGTATCTGGGTATCCCCATCTTTCTGAACGGCTATTAAAGTCTCCGACAATAATGCAGTTTGTGTCAGTTATTTTCATGTTTGAGAGTGTAAGGTCCTTATCTGCTGGGCTATACAGATTGTAGATTCTTATTTTCACGTCCTTTATCATTATATCAACACCTATAATTTCCGTTTGGTTGTCAGAGATCACAGATACTTCGCTGCAAGGTATTGTATTTCGTGTAAGTATTAGAACTCCTCCTTTGTGTCCTTCGCGGTCGAAACGTGTGGCCTGATATCCTCTGACTGAGAATTTGTGATTGGCGTTGAGGTGTGTCTCTTGAATGCATGCCACATCTATTCTATCTTTATGAAGACGCTGTGTTAGGGAGTCTTTCTTCTTGTAAACTCCTTCGGCATTCCACTGTAGTATGTTGAGTGTCCGGGGTATTTGGTCAATAGCTCTTAACCTACTCCTCTGTGCCTTGACTCCACAGCACAGGGGAAGGTGACCACCAGTAGTCATGGGTGGACCCCCTCGAGGCAGGGGGCCCGGCACTATCACCGCCTGATGGGACTTCACGGGATTAGCACCATATCGATTAATTTTGATTTGTGACATCATGAATTAAGTTACGTTGCACTGCTTTGTCAAGCCTGTGGCTCAGTACATCCGATTTCGACAAGCATTTATTCGGGATGCTTTCCCTAGCCTTTGACTGTCCCCAGTCTACCTACAAGGCAGCAGGTTTCACGTTGCACTGCTTTGTCAAGCCTGTGGCTCAGTACATCCGATTTCGACAAGCATGTATTTGGGGTGCTTTCCCTAGCCTTTGACTGTCCCCAGTCTACCTACAAGGCAGCAGGTTTGTGTGTCTCTTCGTCTGGTCCCTCTCCCTTGACCTGTCCGACATGGGTGGCCCTACCAGTAGCTGTGCTACCGTCGGCATAGCTCTTGGGGTCATTGGGACGCACAAGCCCCTCTACCTCGTCACGGTGGACACACAGCAGAGGGGAGATGCTGTACTGTATATGACATACTTTGAGAACAACTGAGAATTGTATTACATGAAAAGTGTTGTCTAGAATTGACTGGGCAGATGAAATGAAGGAAGATCTAAAATCACAAGAATAGAGTTAGAGACAGAAATGATTAAAATCAGGAGGACATGGGCAGCTGCATGAGATAGCTAAAGATAGAATGGCTTGACTGCATTGATTGATGGCTCATACCAAATGGGGGATACAGGGAAAAAGAAAAGACGATCAAATCCAACGTCGCAAATCCCTAAGTATCATAAAATATATCAGGCCAGAGGCATTTGATCTTTGACTCCTGCCACAAAAGGCTTCCTATCTAGCTCTATGTCCAGGGATTCCCACATTCTCTTGACAACATTTTACCAACCGGCAGCAGTATTTATTTGTCAATTGTGCAGCTGAAGCACGCAATTAATTTTTTTTTTTTTTTCCATGTGGATTTGCTTTCCTTACTAACTGTGTCCCTTGCCAACAGGCGAACCCAGTCCTACTTTTCACAGATTTCAACAGATTTGTCTAGTTCTCTCCACGAGTTCCCTTAGTAAAACCTCACTTCGAGAACTGGAATGATACACATATTTACGTAACATTGTACACAAAGATGGGAGATCATAAGAAAAATTTTAATAAGCATATAAAAGGAACTTCCATAGCACCTTTGTTTTTTTGTTTTTAAACTCTATTGTTAAATCATGACTGCTGTATGTATCAGAAACATGGGACGTATATGGGATGATTCGGCCGGGAAATCGGCCCTGACGTCACCACACGGTCATAGTGAAAAACCTGATTCGGCCATTTGGGCCGATCCCGTTGTAAGAACTGCTTTGATTGGTTTGCTTTTAATAGTACAGACCAATGAAATGCTTCCTTGCAATCTTCAGCCATTTTAGCTGCCACATTGCCGTTTCTAGCGTGATTCAAACATGTGGAGATTATTTTGTGCTATTTTTTTTTCGAAGTAACCCATTTTTTTCGTGGATTTTTGAGTTCTAAAATGGCCAGCTTTGAACCCGAATACGTACTAGCATTGACTAGCTCTGATAGTAGCGATTTTGTCAGTTCAGGACTGTCAGATAATGACTTTAATGATACAGAAAGTGCCCATGAGGATTTCAACCTCATGTCCCCGTAGTTTTGTGTATTGGGAATAAAAAGGATTGTTTTATCTATACCGTTTCATGGCAATGGCCAGACCAAAAAACATGTCACCAGTTGATAGCAAACCTGTTACAAATGTCAATAGGGACTTCATAGTTGTTTTTTATTTAACCATAAGTGATTAAAATTATTCTAAAGTGGTGTAGGTATTCAATGAGGAAATTTTAGGTGAGTACCATTTTAAAAAAAATATTTAGTACCAATTCATACATCCATCCATCCATCATGTGCCATGCCGGTAAGCGTGGGCGGTCATGTTCTGCCATCTCACTCGATCACCAGAGTCATGGATCAGCTCCGTGTTTCTGTCTCGACCATGCCACAAGGCCAAGCCATCCAGGTACTTGCTTCTAGGTCTTCCCCTTGGTCTGTTCCCCTCGATCTTACCAGTTGTCACCAAATTCTTCAATCCATTTCTTCTCATAACATGCACAAAGAATTTTGACTGTTTCAAAATCAATAATTCATACATAGTGGTATGAAATATTTTATTTTTCACAACATACAAATGAGGTTATCAAATTTGCGCAAACATGAACAAAACAACTTCAATCATACACAGAAATAAACTTTACTATATCCTCTTTAAGAATATATATATTTGTATATATCTATATAGGGTTCTAATAATTTTCTTTTGAATTTATAAAAGTGTCACTTCAGTCATTTCTGTACTCCAAAAAAAAATGGCTCCGTCTTCTTCAGAGGGAAACCTAAATTTGGCCCAATGTTGTTCCGTCCTAAAAGGGTTAAATCATTGCTGTATGTATCAGAAACATGGAGAATGTCTAAACCAATTACTAATGGACAACAAATATTTATTCATTGGTGCCTGTGGAGACATACATACATTGGCACCTTGCCGTCTTGACAGACGATAGTTTGTGCTTTAAAAAAGCATAATAACTTTTAACTATGGCGTTAGCGAGTGTGACTAATAAGGCCAATTTGCGCTGTAAATGTCCGTTCACAGTGGGTGCATGTGAACACGTGGTCATTTCCACCATCCTACACCATTTTACGCCTCAAACGCTCGGTGTGTGACTTATCTGCAATAATTTTCTCCTTTGTCTTTATTCCATTTCTGATATTTGCCCTCCATGCAACACGTTCAGCGGCGACTTGCTCCCAATGTGCATTATCAATGCCTGTATCAATCATGTCCCGCTTACAGACATCTTTGTATCGTAGTAGAGGCCGACCCTGAGATCTCTTACATATCTGTAATTCACCAAAAAACATATCCTTTGGAATTCTACCATCATCCATCCTCCTAAGATGTCCTATCCATCTAAGTCTACGAAGACTGAGCATGGAATAAACTGTCACACAACCTGATCTTTCCAATACTTCAGTATTTGTGATTTTGTCTTGCCACTTAATACCAAGAATTCTTCGCAGACACCACATATGAAAGCTGTTTAAATGTTTCTCTTGGTGTGAGTAAGTTGTCCAGGTTTCACTGCCATAGAGAAGAGTGCTAAGGACACAGGCTTGATAGACAAGGACTTTTGTTTTGGCAGTAAGCTTCCTGTTCTCCCAGACTCTTTTTCTTAACCTGTTCATTGTTGTTGCTGCCTTACCAATCTGTCAACAACTTAACTGACAGGCATCATCGGGTACTTCTCACACACCCATACAAGACAACTTGCAAGTCGTGTTGGAGGCAAAATGCATGGTCCATTTTATTGCCGTTGGCTCGCTTACAAGCGGTAAACAGTCGCTAATGCAATACACAATATACAGCCACAGAATTATCTAACACAAACTGCTAACCCTATGCTAACTCTATCTACTAGTGAACACAAAACTCCTAACGTTATTCTAAACGATGTGAACGCCCCAAGTCCAGTCTCCCGTCTGCCGAACATCTCTCCCGTGGTTACACACCACGCGGGGTGACCTTCTCCTTCGTGCGTGTTACCTCACATCGCACGCTGCTGGCAAAACGTGGCCTGTTGAGTGTCTACTCAACTGTGCTCTGGCTTCATGAGGTGTGGTGGTATCGTGATTAGAGTGCTAACTCTCTGCACACCGCCTGCGTGTATCATGAGGGAGTGGCTAACCTTCCACTATTCCCTCATCTCCCCTGCTCTTGCCTCGGGCACCGCATCTCCTCCTGGTCCCTCCAGGATTGACCGCTCTCCCTGGCGGAGGGGATGTGGTCGAGTCTTTGACACACACCCGCCCCTCTTGTGTTGCGTCATCAACTTTCACTTATTGGTTGTGACGCAAGGAGGTTTCTACACAAAAAATTAGTGTCTCTAATTTTTGTCAAAGACTCTAGATAACCTGGCTCTGGGCTTTCCAATAGACTATTAACAACTATTGTCACAATGTAACAAAGCCTCACTTGGCTACTGGCAATCGCCACAAACTTGCCTGGTTGGCGTGAGCCCCTTCTCACATGCTATATTATATTTATCAGAGGTATGTCTGAACCGGACCGTTGTCTTATAAGACCTGCCCTCACATAGTAAATTAACTTACTACCCATACAAAGTTGACTTTCTTAGGGTCAACACATGAATTGCTTCATGTCCCCCATATAATATTTAACAACCATTCTACAAGAGTGTGTGCGACAGGCTTTACCTCCTTCGCTTCC
The DNA here is from genome assembly GCA_014155875.1 of Cepaea nemoralis. Lineage (NCBI taxonomy): Eukaryota > Metazoa > Mollusca > Gastropoda > Stylommatophora > Helicidae > Cepaea > Cepaea nemoralis. Next base: position 64,322 of record JACEFZ010016059.1, read on the forward strand.
GCGCGTAAGACTTTATTACACTGTTAATTTAGTTCTTCGTTGTCTATTATGTCCCCTGGCACCAAAGTTATCTGCCTTTGATCTACAAATAGTGTATGCAATTTATATGTTTGTTTTTCTGGTTGTTTGCGTGTTTGGATGTAATAAATCTACTAATCTAACTTCTACCCTATATTTCTACCTTATCTGTGTATGTATGTTAGTTTTTTTGAGTGTCATAATTTTGTTCAATGTGGCCACAAGCAGGTGTATAACACTGATTCGTGACTACATTCCATTGTTATGAAACCCAAAATACTGTAATCTAAGTTCTAAACTATATGACAGACAACACATTCACACTAACACAATTTCCCTAGCGAAAACCAACATTAACGCAAACAAATATTAAAAGTCGTGGCAGGCAGCAGAAGAATTTGCTGACTGCTTGCATTCTCTCCCGTCTATCTTTCATTCATTCTCACTTTCACACTTCTGTCATACTCCTTTCACCCTTACTTCTATCACACATCACTCATCCCTCCATACTTATTCTTCTGCTTATTTAAAAACCTTGGAGTGAGACTGTACACGTTTGGCTCAGTTTGAGATGATTGAGCCTCATGACTGTGCGCTAGTCATTGCACGAGTCATATATGTACATTATATTTACATGGGCGAGACAGGGTTGATGGCTTGTCCCTTTGATCTCATCATCTAGTATGTTACACTAACCTAAAGTATCATATTTTATATTATAATAAACTATTCTCCTTTTATAACTAAGTATTTAATGTGTTACCTAAGTTCTATTATGTTAATTATATTATCTGTTTATCCTACTCGTTATGTTTATCTAATCTAAGGGATGTAATGTAACTATTTAAATGTAATTAGTGTGATATGAGTTATGTACCTTAATTACCTGGATGATGTGAACATAAATTATGTACTTTCTAATACTATACTATCTACTGTTGTTAGATTGAAAATGAATCATATGATTAATGTTCTTAATCTAAATTATGTAAATGATGTATGTAACATGATAATACTAATTATTGGTAATGTTTGATCGATGGTATGGTTTTCCTTAATATGGAATAAACTAACCTAAACTAAAGCTAAATGAAATGTAACACTCTAAATGGTACTATTTCTATTAAAATTTTACTTTAGCTTGTAATTACCTATTTTTTTTACGTCTAACCTAATATTTTAAGCTAAATAGCTGGGTTGATTACTGTACTAACTATACTATTTAAATAAATGAGAATTATTATATTACCTAATTCTATCTCTCATCTATCACTATGTTAAAATATTATCTTACATATCACATTAAGTTTATATACATGGTATTCAGTTCTCTCAGGTTAGTAGTTGCCTTCATGTTTGTATATTGGTATAGGCACAATATAACTACATAATTTGCCTGGGTATCTGAAATACATTTTACGGTCATAATAATGTTCATCGGTAGTGCACGTGTAGAGATTCGTTGGTGTCGTAGCTTAGTCTTTCTGTGTCTGAAATTAAGCACTGTTCTGACACTGTTTTCTACATTTCACACAAATGATACACCGGACTGGAGCTTAGTTGGAAATGAGCTGTCCTGATTCACACGGTAGTATCTAAGTTCTGTAGCACAGTTCTTACGTTAATGTCTACGGACACATGATAGTTCATTCTTAAGCACACAATGGGTGTATATGTAACCTATTTTACATAGCATATTGTACTGTATTCATGTACTAACTATCACTCTACATTATTATGTGGGATTTCAGGTATTATTACCTCAGATGGTCTACTGAGGGTATCAGCCAGAATGTTGTCCTTACCCTTGATATGTTCTATACTAAACGTATAGTTCTGAAGTATCAGAGACCACCTGTATATCCTGTCGTTTCTGTGCACCCCAGTTTGGATGACCGTAATGGGAGAATTATCTGTCTGGACAATGAAGTGTACACCCGCCAGAAATCGATGGAGCTTCCTCACTGAATAGATGACGCTGAGGGCTTCCAGTTCTGCTATCGAATATCTGGACTCGGCAGGTGTGATCTTACGGCTCACGTAACAAATCGGATGGAAGATGCCCTCATAAAATTGGCCTAGGACTGCAGCGATGGAGATCCTGCTGGCATCTGTCCTAAGATAATAAACGAGCCCAGGATTAGGCAAGCGGAGGATGGGAACATTACTAAAAAGAATTTTCAATTTTGACAATGCAGAAATTAATAATGCATCTTTCACATTTCATTTCCAGAATGATTTTAAGACATTGGAAAATATAATTGTAATTTCTGAGTAATTTACTAATCCCAAAAGGTTTCTGACCTGTTTCCTTCTGTTAGACATGGTCAGATTCATAATTTTGGTACTACTTTTCAGGTCAGTCTACAGTTGGACTTGAGAAATGACATGACCCAAAAATGAATTTATTTTAGGCATAATTTGACTTTGCTTGGTTTGACAGTGAGACCGAGGAGTCGCACTCTGTCAAAGGCATGTCTCAGTTTCAGTAGGTGTATTGTCCAGTCATCAGTATTCTGATTTATTCATGTGTATTCTATAAGTTCACTACATGTATGCCCCTCGTCGGATTTGCCAGTCTCACTAACTAGTGTAGTTGCGCTATGTATGTCTGTCGTCTGATCACTTGGTGTTGTTGCAATATGTTCGTCTGTCTCTACTTCTGTCTGTTGTCTTGAAAAGTAAAGTTTACGCATGTTGACATGGAATATCTCTAAGTGTATGTTTATCGATATTTCATAGTCAACATGTACCATGGTTATGTACCACCTTGAATAGTCGTTGCCATTTCGCTGGTATGGAAGTAGCCTAAATCTGTCTTGATCAAGTTCAAGATCACTGGTTCTTGCACCGTTGTTTGTGTGTTTGTGGTAGAACTGACCCTTCCTCTATCAAATGGCTTGGGAGCCAGTATAGAAGGTTGTACTTCAGTTGTAGGATGTCTACCCTTAAACTTTTGTACCAATTGTTGACAGACATTACACGCAAATACATTATGAAAACATAATTTTATCTTCTTGAAAAAACCTGGTCTGGTGTTGTTGTATGCAAGATGACCAGTCACCGGTGTTTTATGTGCATATTTTGGCATAGTTAACCGGTGTTGTTCAGGTAACACCTGTTCATGGTTACCAGTAGCATGACCTGTAGTTGAAATGCCATTCTTACGTCTAAATAAACAAGATGCATTTTTGGTCACTCTGGCTTTGACCTTTAACAATTTTAAGTATGGAGACACATTAAGAGTAGATTTCTGGTGGTGTAAAAGTTTCTGTTTGTTTGTGTCATCTGTGCTGGTTGTAGAAAGCATCAGTAGTGTCTCATCTTGTAATATGTTATGATGTTTTGAAGTGTCTGTTTTGGCTGTTGTAATAGTTGCCTTTACTTTTTCCCATGCAACTATTTCATCAATCGTACAATGTTTTAGTTGGGGTAAGCACCCCAGAATTAAATCAGTACAAGGGTTGTTCAGTATTGCACAGGTAAAGGTACCAGAGAGAAAAGGAGAGTCAATCTGGGCTTTTGCCAAAGGGTAGATTTCAATGTTACCCGAAAAGGTACGGCATTTGACAGTATCACCTGTGTAATCACCCGGATTCACCAGTTCTTTCCGAAGACCAATAAGGGTACTGCCGCTGTCCAGCAAACACTGGCATGCTACATTATTGACCATCGCATTGTGGAACACAAGATTGCCTCTGGAGGCTACTGCTGCGTTTACACTCTCAGATGAGCATAGTACTGTATGTCCACATTCTAGTTTCGCGTCTGTATGGAATTGGTGACATCGTTCACAGCTGTCGAAGCTCAACATATCGTATGCACCACAAACATTTTCTGCTTGGTTATTAGGTAAGTCACTTTCACTCTCAGACTCATTCTCACTACCACCATCTGAAGAGGTGTCAATCAAAATGGCATTACTGGCTTTCATACGCTGCCGGCCAAGGCACTTATTACTATAATGGCCATAACAGGAACAAAAAAAACATTTGATTGCACGCCTGTATGCAGATCTTTTACTTTGCTGTTTCTTGATCACATTTTCAAGATGCGCCGGATAATTTGGCGATTTGTCACACATAGCATAAGTGTCATGTAAAAGGTGACAATGGATACATTTTTCCACTTTCCTATCTTTCTTATCGTATTTCTGATAAGGTTTCCTATTACTTTGGTAGTTTTTAGTTTGGTCTTTGACAAAGGAAACTATTTCAGAGTCATTTGAGGTCTTAAACACATCTCTGTTAGAAGAAAAATATGCTGATCCTTTCTTTTCAAACTGCTCTATGTTTTCAATGTCTGACTGCTGCAAAAATTTGGCAAAAGGAGAAGGAATGGTGGATATAACCTTATCCATAGTAATTAAGTTTTTTAATCTATCAAAGTCTTTTCCTATGTTAGCTGCTTTAAGCCACCTGTTTAGTACACTCTGTACATTTGAAACATAATCAATAAAGGTTTCACTAGGTTTAGGTTTTAGATTTGAGAACTGAACTTGATACCCAGGGGCATCAAGTAAAAAGTGCTGCATAATCCTATCATGGATGTATTGATAGCTAGATCTAAGCTCTGTTGGTATAGTTTCTATTACTTTAAGGGGCTCACCACTGAGATTTTTTGTATAAATTGGGGCCCACATCTCTAATGGAACTTGGTGGTATTTAAATTGATATTCTACATTCTCTGTCCATGCTGATATTGAGTCTTCTTTACAATATGGTTTGATAATATTTTTGTATTTGTTGAACTTATTTTCTTCTTGTTGACTTCTTAGTTTAGTGGCAGAGATCTCTGAGTGTGACTCTACGTCCATGCTTTTCATTTTCAACTGTGTCTCTGATTCTACTTGAATCTGTTTTTCCTTTAGATCTAACTCCCTTTGTTTTAATTCTATTTCTTTCTGTTTTATCTCCTTCTCATGTTCTAACTGCTGTTGTTTTAATTGTATTTGATGTTCTCTTTCTTGTGCACGTTCGTCCCTCTCCGCATTCTCTTTTCGTGTTTGTTCTTCTTTTGCTTCTTTAAATTTCTGATCTGCATATTGTTGTAGTTCTTTTCCTGTTAATTCTAGTTCTTTGCCTGCTTTTATGAAATCTGATAAAGTTGCCATCTTACTTTAGTACTTGGCTAACAGTGATAGGCAATGATGACTTTAATCAGTTATTTATCTTTGATATGTTATGTTTGTTCTTATCTGATCACTATCAGTTGTGCTTTCTGTTTATACCCTGCCCAGATTTATCTTGCAGAAAAACAGAGTATACAAATATGTCAACGCGTTACAAGCTGAAAAAGAGATGCACTATTAATCAAATTGCATGCCAAAATATATAAGTGTACTCAGCTTTAACGTTCCCGAGGATCGGGGAACGGAACTCCGTTGCCACAGGTCACCTTGGTACTTTCGGGTGGAGGCACGTGTCGTTACCAGCAAACTATATTTGGTACACAGGGCCGTAATCAGGTGTAGTTCGCCCTTTGATATGCAGGGCCGTAGTAATCAGGCCTATTACACGATATGTTAACCCAGACCCCTAAGGACAATGACTTAGACAATGACAGACAGGTTCACGAACAACTAGAATATGTATTAAATAAATTAAATGTCAATGTCCTGTCTTTGCTCTATCAGTTATTGCCTTACGTTACTAATCTATTTAATTTCTGTACGTGTTGTGCAGGCAAGTATCATCTGCCTGGCCAAAAAATAGTTCCATCGTGACGGTAAACACAGGAGAAAATATGACCGAAAATATGCATATCTGCTTTTAAAGAAATAAAAATAACATCATAATGTTTAAATAAATAAATATATTCCTTTAGTAGTTGAAATAAATAAATAATAAATGATATAACGTACCGATTCAGGCGAGCAGCTGTTTAGCAATTCTCTATACACTCGATTGCTGTATGCTAATGAGCCCAGACGACTGTTTGTCAATCATCTGACGTCACAGCACAGCGCGATGAAAAATCGATATTGTCGGCTGGCTTTGTATCGCTCCGCCGTGAATCATTTTTGGTACTCATTTCTCACCAAAAAGGTAAATATATAAATAAATATAAGAAAACAAGAATATTAATACTTACAGCTTTGATGAATACATACTTTGACTAAATAAATATTTCATAAACACAATTAAACAGTTTAATACGTCACGATAGGCACATTTCTAGCTTGCAAAATTTCTCTCGTCTGCACAAATCACCGTCACTACACAAATTAAACCCTAGTCTAGAGCCTCGTGGACGAGTGGAGTAGCTTGAATATTACATTACAAGCTTCACTTCTGACAACCACAATTACCTTATACTGTGGGTATTAGCTTGGCGCTTTCGTCCAAGCACCACTTTCTGACACCACAATTACCCTGGCCTGTCAACAACTTAACTGACAGGCATCATCGGGTACTTCTCACACACCCATACAAGACAACTTGCAAGTCGTGTGGGAGGCAAAATGCATGGTCCATTTTATTGCCGTTGGCTCGCTTACAAGCGGTAAACAGTCGCTAATGCAATACACAATATACAGCCACAGAATTATCTAACACAAACTGCTAACCCTATGCTAACTCTATCTACTAGTGAACACAAAACTCCTAACGTTATTCTAAACGATGTGAACGCCCCAAGTCCAGTCTCCCGTCTGCCGAACATCTCTCCCGTCGTTACACACCACGCGGGGTGACCTTCTCCTTCGTGCGTGTTACCTCACATCGCACGCTGCTGGCAAAACGTGGCCTGTTGAGTGTCTACTCAACTGTGCTCTGGCTTCATGAGGTGTGGTGGTATCGTGATTAGAGTGCTAACTCTCTGCACACCGCCTGCGTGTATCATGAGGGAGTGGCTAACCTTCCACTATTCCCTCATCTCCCCTGCTCTTGCCTCGGGCACCGCATCTCCTCCTGGTCCCTCCAGGATTGACCGCTCTCCCTGGCGGAGGGGATGTGGTCGAGTCTTTGACACAATCCGGTTGTTGATTTCCTGATCTAGGGATAATTTGCTATTTACCACTGATCCTAGATATGTAAAATGGTCTACTATCTCTAGTTCGGCGTCGTCAATAAAGATTGATGGTACCCCATGTGCACCTTGTGACATAATCTGTGTCTTCTTTTTGCTAATTGTTAAACCAAATTCAGAACAAGCATTGGAGAATGCAGATAGTAGACATTGCAATTCTTCCTCAGAGTGGGTCGTAACTGCAGCATCATCTGCAAAAAGCAACTCTCTGATCAGTACCCTCCTAATTTTAGTCTTAGCCTTCAATCTCTGAGCATTGTAGAGGCCGCCATCTGAGCATGAGTGAATGTATATACCACCATCCTGATCACGAAAGGCATATTTTAGTAGAAGTGAAAAGTATATTCCAAAGAGGGTGGGAGCTAGTACACAACCTTGCTTAACTCCACTCTTGATTTCAAATTCTTCAGAAGTTGCACCATCAAACTTGATTATACCCTTCATGCCTGTGTGGAACGATTCCACAATGGACAGAAGAGTTGGTGGGCAGCCAATCTTCTTTAGTGCCTTGAACAGACCCTCACGACTGACCAAATCAAATGCCTTTGTGAGGTCGATGAAGGCAATAAACAGTGGTTGATTCTGTTCACGGCATTTTTCTTGCATTTGTCGCAATGAGAATATCATATCAGTGGCAGACCGGTTCTGTCGAAAGCCACACTGTGATTCGGGGTAGACTTGATCTCCTAGGACTTGAAGTCTGCGCAGAACAATTCTGGCAAATACTTTTTCAACAATACACAGAAGTGAGTTACCCCTATAGTTGTTGCAGTCGCTCCGATCACCCTTGTTCTTGTACAGTGTTATGATGCTTGAATCTTTGAAATCCTGTGGGACTTGTCCTTCACGCCAGCATAGCTCTATTAGCTGGTGGATCTGTATAGTGAGTATGTCTTGCCCACTCCTGATAACCTCTATTGGAATCCCATCCTTCCCTGGAGCCTTGCCAGATGCAAGTTCAATTTATAGCACACGTACCTTCTGTTATGGTGGGAAGTGTGTCCAGGTGGTCAAGAGTTGATAGAGCCTCTATGGCGTTGAGGGCATCATCTGCTAGTTTGGTCTCACTTGAGTAAAGCTCCAAATAGGGCTCCACCCATCTGTCCATCTGCTGTTTCTTATCAGTGATGATTTCTCCAGTCAAGGTTTTCAATGGTGCACTTCTTTTGATCACTGGACCACAGGCTTTCTTTATTCCTTCATACATGCTTCTTATGTTTCCCACATCACTTGCGATTTGAATGGACTCACATAACTTGATCCAATAATCATTTGCACACTCCCTGGCAGCCTTTTGCACATCCTTCCTAGCTTGCCTTAGCTCACTCAGAGTATTACGCGTTAGTCTTTCCTTGTTTCTTAAGAGAGCTTTCTTCTTCTTATCAATCAAGGGCTGAAGAGTCTCGCTGTTTGCCGCAAACCAGTCCTGCCTCTTATGATCCACAGTGCCGTAAACCCCTATGGCAGTTTTATACAGAGTTTCCTTAATTTTATCCCACTTTTCATTTACTGTACAATTTTCTGGTGTATCAGTGAAAGCGTCTTCAAGTTGCTGTTGAAACTGAAAGCACTTTTCAGGATCGTGAGTGTTAATAATATTAATCCTGGGGCTAGATTTGTGTTTAGCTGTGTAGATTCCCTTTGGTCTCAGTCTAATCCTTGCAACAACCAAAGAATTATCTGTATCACAGTCAGAACTGTGGTAACTTCGAGTCAATGATATATGGTTCAGATGTTGTCTCCGTGTGATGACGAAGTCCAGCTGGTACCAATGACCGGATCTTGGATGTTCCCATGTGACCTTATGCATCTCTTTTGTTTTAAAAAAGGAGTTTGTAATACATAGGTCATTACTGGTGCAATGCTCCAGCAGCCTTTGCCCATTTTCATTCATGCGACCAATGTTGTATTTTCCAAGGCACACTGGCCATGAACTCGAGTCCTTGCCCACATGAGCATTGAAATCACCGAGCATATAAATGTAGTCAGATTTTGGAACTGCCTTGATCACTGAGTCTAACTCCTCATAGAACGAATCCTTCACATCATCAGAGGAATTGAGTGTCTGTGCATATGCAGTAATAATGGTGGCAAACCCACAAGAGGTTGCCAAGCACAGGGATAATAGTCTTTCATTTCCTCCTGCTGGAATTTCAATCATTCCCAGTAGCGAATTCTTCACTGCAAAGCCCACTCCGTGTTGCCTTTTTTTCTGCCTGCTCTCTACCCTTCCAGAAAAAGGTGTAATTGTTTTCCCTGAGTGACCCTTCCTCAGCGAGGCTCCTGCAGGCCAGCAGTATCCATGTTAAGACGATTGAGTTCGGCATCAATCACAGCCGTTTTTCTCACATCGTCAATACTGGTCAAGTCAGTGGAAAATCCTGGACACATGGTTCTCACGTTCCACGCCGTAGCTTGAGGTTTCTATTTTTATTTGTACTTGGTGCATTGGTTTTACAGCCTGTTATTCAGATTTTGTCCTCGCCCCAAGCACACATTGAAGCAGGCAGGCTGTGGCGGATCAGCACCCAATTGGCCGGGGGCTGCCCAGCTTGAGGCGGGCGGTAGCTGATCAGTGACACCTGTAGGTGTCTCCCATCGTCAGAGGCAACGCGTGGCGCCCCATGTCTACGCCAATTGACAGGGACTTATAACCCATAGCAGTTGCCTCTCGCTTTGATTCCGAGACCAGTTAAGACCAGGGATGGAGTTATTGCCTCTCGATAGCATAATGTCTGGGCTAAAATATAGAGACCATGTGTTGCCCATGCAGCATGATCGGCCTGCCTAGTTCACTCCAGAGGAAAGGTAACACCCCTATATCTGGAGCAAGACAAGCTGCAGAAGCTGCCGGATCAGCAAAGCAATGCTCTAACTGTCCGCCTGTCGGAGCTTCGATCCTAGACCAGCCGCCAACCAAGGCTTATGGCCTGGTCTGCCCTGCCATGACATTTTGTCTTTAGCTTGCATTTCCTCGCACCAGGGTAAGGCTTGTACCCTCCCAATTGCGCTCTGGTCACATACACATAGATAATATGACCATTAAAAGAACGGAAACATACAAATACCTGGGTGCAATCTTCAACTGCCCCAACATAACAAGGGAAGAAATACAAACTAGAATCAACTCTGGAAATAAGATATACTATGCACTACAACATCTGCTAAAATCAAATGCGCTATCTCGTAACACCAAAATCACAATATACAAAACACTGATCAGATCAGTTGTGTTGTATGGCTCTGAAACCTGGAGTACAACGAAAGGACACGAAGCCTTGTTACAAACCTTTGAGAACAAAGTCTTAAGACGCATCTTTGGGCCCATTAGTGATACACAAAGTGGAGAGTGGAAAAGAAGCAACAAAGACATTTATGATCTGTTTAAGTCCCTACTAATCACTGGTACCATGAAAGCTAATAGACTACAATGGCTGGGGCATATAGAAAGAATGGAAGATAATAGGGAAACAAAACTCGCTTACACTCAGGACATATTTGATCGTAAACCCAGAGGTAGACCAAGAAGACGGTGGAGAGATAATATATATACAGACCTACAAGCACTTGGAATCAACGACTGGCAAGAGAAGGTCAACCAGAGAGACGAATGGAGACGGCTTGTATCTGCAGCAAAGAACCTCAATGGCTTGGAATACTGAAGAAGAAGAAGAGGAAGAAGAAGAAGAAGAAGAAGAAGAGAAGAAGAAGAAGAAGAAGAAGAAGAAGAAGAAGAAGAAGAAGAAGAAGAAAAAGAAGAATGATAAGGTGTCATTATGTTCGTGGTCAACAGAAAAAGAAATGTTCTTGTGGGCTTGGTTCATGATGGAGTGAAATGATTCAGCATAGTTGTCTGGTCTCTGGGATGAATAATATATTATCCACATACCAGCGGTATAGAACTCACTCATTCATTCAGTATCATGTCCTTTGCAGAACCTCGCTCCCATAACAACATGGTTATGAGGGCTTCTTGACACGTTTTGCAGAAGGTAGTCTGCTTTCCTTCTGGGCAGTGACTATACTAGGTGGTGCCCATAGCCACTGTCTCTACTGATGAGATCATCTGTCTATCCCTGCAGAGTGCAGACCATAACCAACACAATCTGTCAGCTGCTCTCACTCCATCCACCACCTGCTTCCATGGCTCCACATAATCTTGATGGGCGGGGTTCAGAGGGTACTGCACCTTGCCAAAGGCTGTCCCGTAGACTAACAGAGGAAAGGAGACGTCTTACATCTCCTTTGATAGGGCATACCCCTACCTCACTAACCGAGATATAGAACTAGGTCCTTAATATTTGAGGCTCTTTGTTTTTCTGAGTGCACCATAAAGACATCTGCTAGCATTGTACCTAGAGGACTCCTCATGGCCCCTCTGTCAGTTTGGTGGTAAGTTTTTAAAGAAAAATGAATTTAATATCAGATGTGCACAGCAGTAGTAATTTCTTGAATGTGGATGTTCGTAGGCCTAACGATTGTTTCTGGTCTTTTATTCAATCACAGATGATGGTCACTGTTTCTTCCATGGGAACATCAGAGAAAATAGAGGCAATATCCATTGACGCCATGTGCTTTAGTTTAATATTGATAGTGTCATATGGCAAATGACAGTGAGGCAACATTCAATTGATGAGATAGCGCATCAAAGAAGAAGATACAGAGTGTCACAAATGTTGAACATAGTGACACCAACATTGAACGCAATTCAGACGTCATGGGAATACGTCACCTTACGCCGTAACGGCAAAAGCGTGAGTGGTGATCCAGCGTGGGAAGCCAGAGGATGTGTTGACCATCGGTCTCGGATTTTCAGCCGTTTTATTGCTGCCAGTCTTCGGTATTTACAGGGAGCAGCTCTGGTTGTGTCTTGCCATTGAATGGAGGTAGTCCGGCCTTCACTGATGCTACGATCGTTTGTTGCAGTTGCATGTGGGTATAAACCTAATCGGGCCATAGAGGTTGGCTGATGGACATTGATAACCAGTAATGTAATAGAGAAGGTAGGCGATGATCATATATGCATTAATACAATAGCAGTCATACAACTTGGGTCCTAACACTCTCCTTGGGTTGGGGAGACGAGTCGTGATACAAGGACAGGAGTGCTTGTAATGTGTGACAGTCTCAAGACGGATTGCGCATTTTCATTCATAGCTGTTATCTGATGTCACCTGTGTGTAATTATACCACAGTTTGCTCTACCTCACATTTGTTGAGCTGGTTATGGAAGACCTAGTGATGCTGTTCTATGTATTGTGCAGTCATGTCCGCGCATGCCCCTCATGTTCTTAGAGAGTCATGTTACCCTAGAGCCAAGATAGATCTGGAGGTAAACGTTGCGGCATTATAGCGCCTGAACTCATATCTCAGAAAGAGAGAGATTAACTTTACCCCATGACAGATAGTATCCAGTAGTTTCACCAGTTTAAATGACTCTGTTAATATTATGAGGTTGAATGACTGTTGCACTAGTTTAGCAGTTTCTGCAATCCATTTCACCATCCTGTGATGGACACAGTTGAGCATAGATTAAATCAGTCTCAGTGATACCCCAGGCTTGTGCAAACTTAGGAAGGCCATAAAGTTGGGTCTTATGAGCCCTGTGGAATGAGTAACTGTGCAGTCACCTCACTGATGAATTTACTACAGTTGAGTCCACCCACGTAAGTCGAACTCAGATAAGTTGAATTTTGCTTACATTGACATTACTGGCTTAGTCCCGGCCATTATCCTTCTTTATCTATATCTATAAAACAGACTCTATGTGGTTTTGTGGGTATATTTGTATTGGATGCGTTCGATAACGGTACATCCGATTGAGATGAAATTTTCTACACGTCTTCCTTTCATTCCTGTGCAACCGACTATAATAGTTTCTTAGTGTAAAATCTTCTACTTATTTAATAACATTTACTTTTTCATTTTTCATTACATAATTTCTATATAGCAGGGGGACTTCACTCTAGAAAAGTTATTTCAAGGGGTATAACTTTTAATAACATTTCTATATACTTTATAGTCATATTGTTGGACTTACTTGCACTATTGTTAAACTCTTTGGCTATAGTTATTTTCAGGCATAAGAGTTATAATACATAATGATATAATCTTTAAGGCATTTTCAAAGTTTTCATAAAAATAATGCATAACATTGTAACCCATCTTTTTCTGCTTAAAGAACTTCTCAACTGTCATATCGGTGATTAAAAGCAGTTTTCATTAAAAATAATGAATGGTGTGTGGAAGGACATTCTTTTAAGTTGCTGTGCGCCAGGAGCTGGGCGAAACCACGCCGGGTCAGATAGATAGACAGACAGACAGATAGTAGGGAACGGAAGCTTATTTGACTACTTATATGAATTAAATTACATGCTCCCCACCAGGGACTGGGTGAAGCCGGGCTGGGTCAGACAGACAGACAGATAGACAGACAGACAGTCGGGAACGGGAGAGCTTATATGACTACGTATATGAATTAAATGAGATGCTCCCCACCAGGGACTGGGTGAAGCCGGGCCCGGTCAGACAGACAGACAGACAGACAGATAGTCGGGAACGGGAGAGCTTATATGACTACTTATATGAATTAAATGAGATGCTCCACACCAGGGACTGGGTGAAGCCGGGCCGGGTCAGCCAGACAGACAGACAGACAAACAAGCAGACAGACAGACTGATAGATAGATAGATCCCCTCCAGGGCCTGGGTGAAGCCGGGCCGGGTCAGCTAGACAGACAGACAGACAAACAAGCAGACAGACAGACTGATAGATCCCCTCCAGGGCCTGGGTGAAGCCGGGCCGGGTCAGCCAGACAGAGAGACAGACAAACAAGCAGACAGACAGACTGATAGATAGATCCCCTCCAGGGCCTGGGCGAAGCCGGGCCGGGTCAGCTAGTCATTGTATAAAAAGCACTGATGAGTCCAATTCAGTTAACTCAAATTTTCGGATTAGTCGAACATAAAAATGAATACCAACTATTTCATGTTTAAGTCGACCTATTCATTTAACCACACACACACACAAAATTGTTTCACGAAAGGATTATTTTTAGTCAGCCCGGGGAACAACAATCTTGCACAAATGATATCTCGCCACATGTCAACAATGGCGGCTAGTGGACAAAAGCCTACTACTTTGACATTAAAAAGAAAGATTGAACTGTTGGAAGAGGTTGAACATAGTGGGAAGAAGAAAGTGAATATAGCTAGAGAATTTGGTATTCCAACAACGACACTTTCCGGCATTTTAAAGCATAAAGACCACTACAGAAAATTGTTTTTTGAATGTCAAATCGACAGTGATAGTGAGCTAGTGATGCCGCATGTGATTTTGTTGATGCTTCCCTTTTAAAATGGTTCACTGTGATTAGATCGGCAAATGTACCAGTAAATGGGCCTTTACTTATTGTGAAAGAAGAAGAATTTGCACATCTTGGAGGACAGACAGACTGGAAATGTAGTGCTGGCTGGTTGGATCATTTAAAAAAACGACATTGCATCACGTACAAGAATGTGTGTGGAGAGAAACAGTCAGTTGACAAAGCAATGGCTCACTCATGGATAGAAGACGTGCTCAGACCTGCTATGGCTAAATATAATTCTGAATATGTATTTAATGCCGATGAAACTAGCTTATTTTGGAGATTGTTACCTGATAAAACATTTTCTTTCAAAAATGAAAAGTGTCTCATATGGGGGGGGGGGGGGGGGGGGGGGATCAAGAGAAAGAATGACTGTCATTCAACCAACAGACCCTTCCAGCTGTGACTCTGATGATGAGGATGACTGTGGGCTGCAAGCACAACCTGTATTGCAGTCACATATTTTGGCATAGATTGACAAAATTGACATTTACATGATACAGACTGGATGTTTAGATGATGCAGTCTCACCATTTTGTGCCTTTAAACAGGCCATGGGAAGACATTTTTTACAAGTCAAGAAGCAAAGTAAAATTACAGACTTTTTCTTTAATTAATTTGGAAATTTTCATAAGACTTTAATGTTCCGCTTTCTAAAATAATTAAACATTTCAACATTTCTGATATTGTATTGCTATTTATTTGTTCACTAACTGTGTTTCCTAAGTGATACAATCATTTTACTCAATGCTGCTGCATGGTATTAGTATAAATTAGTGTAAATATGTGTGCATTCTGGATAAGCAGAATTTCTGATAGTAGAACAAATTCCCTCGGTCCCTGTGACTTCTACTTATCCAGACTCCACTGTATCTAAAAGTGATTGAACATCTTTCCTCACTTTTGCATCCAATTCCTCAGGGTTTCTGGCTTTCCATCCATCATGTGCCATGCCAATAAGTGTAGGTGGTCATGTTTTGCCATCTCACTCGATCACCAGAGTCGTGGATCAGCTCTGTGTTCCTGTCTCGACCATGACAAGTGGCCAAGCCATCCAGGTATTTACTTCTCAGTCTTCCCCTTGGTCTCTTCCCTTCAATCTTGCCAGTCGTCACCAAGTTCTCCAAGTCATTTCTTCTCATAATATGCCCAAAAGTTTTTTGACTGTCTACGTCTAATTTCTCTAATCAGTTTACGATCTTCATTTGTTGAAGGACTTGTTCATTGGTTTTTCTGTCTGTCTATGGTATTCCCTGCATTTTCCTCAGAAACCACATTTCCACAGCCATCAGATGTTTTTCAGCTTGACTGCTCATTGTCCAAGTTTCACATCCATACAAAAGTACAAGTTCTAAGTAGCAACTCAGCACCCTTTTTCTCATTTTAATTGATATCATTTTATTGGTCAGTATGTTTTTCATCTTGCAAAAGGCTACCTTCGCAATGACAATTCTTGTTCTAATCTCTTCAAGGCATCTCCCATCAGATGTTATGACTGTGCCGAGATAACAGTATCGATTCACTTGTTTAAGAATATGCCCATCTACTCGTATATCACATTGTGGTATTTCTTTCTTCCCAAAACTGTCAATCTAGTTGCTCACTATGTGCAACAACTGCATCTACTAAATGTTGCAGGTCCTGTTCATTGTCTGCAATGAAGACTGTATCATCTGCATATCTAATATTATTGATGTGTCTTCCCCCAATATTGATTCCTTCCATATCTTCTATATTTCTGAAAATATTTTTACTGTACAGGAAAAATAAAGATCTGGCGACATTACACATCCCTATCTCACACCTCTTTTAATAGGCTGATACTGACCTACTTCATTCTGGCTTTAGGATTTAAGTAAAATTCGGTTGGAGTCGATACAATTTTGCTGTAAGCATAAAAAATGTGATTCCCGAGATGGTTGTTGCCAATAGCTTGGATTGCAAGAGTGACTTAATAATGATTGCCTGAAAGAGACTAATGAAAGTAGAAAATTATATACAACTATCGGAAAGAGACAATAGCATTCTTTAGTATTGTGATGAGAAGAGAAGCATGGGCAAGCAATGTGATGACTGGAAAGATCGGTGGGAAAAGAGATGTGGGCAGTCAGAGAGAGAGAGATGATGCTGAATGGACTGTATGGGGACATTGAGAAATATTATCAGCAGAGTTGATCCTGAATAGGGACCAAGATCTGAGGAGATACATGAACACCTATGGTAGTTGGCAGGGCACATGATGATGATACAGCCTCATGTCATAAGAAGCACCACAATCATCACACTTGTAAGGTTTTTCTCCTGTATGTGTTTTCTTATGTTTCTTCAGATTGCCAGCTTCAGTACAAGAAGCACCACAATCATCACACTTGTAAGGCTTCTCTCCTGTATGTGTTCTTGTATGTTTCCTCAGAATGTCGGCTTGAGTAAAAGAAGCACCACAAACATCACACTTGTAAGGTTTTTCTCCTGTATGTGTTCTCTTGTGAGTCTTCAGGGTGCCAGCTTGAGTAAAAGAAGCACCACAAACATCACACTTGTAAGGTTTCTCTCCTGTGTGCGTTCTCTTATGACTCTTCAGACTGCCAGCTTCAGTAAAAGAAGCACCACAATTATCACACTTGTAAGGCATTTCTCCTGTATGCGCTATTCTGTGTTTCCTCAGAATGTCAGATCGAGTAAAATAAGCACCACAAACATCACACTTGTAAGGTTTTTCTCCTGTGTGCATTCTCTTATGTTTCCTCAGACTGCCATCTTGAGTAAAAGAAGCACCACAAATACCACATGTGTACGGTCTTTCTCCTGTATGTGTTCTCTTATGCACCCTCAAATTTTCAGCGTGAGTAAAAAAAGCAGCACAAACATCACACTTATAAGGTCTTTCTCCTGTATGTATTCTCTTATGTCTCCTCAGATTGCCAGCTTCAGTAAAAGAAGCACCACAAATACCACATGTGTATGGTCTTTCTCCTGTATGTGTTTTCTTGTGAATGTTCAGGGTGCCAGCTTGAGTATAAGAAGCACCACAAACATCACACTTGTAAGGTTTCTCTCCTGTGTGCGTTCTCTTGTGAATCTTCAGGTGGCCAGCTTGAGTAAAAGAAGCACCACAATTGTCACACTCGTAAGGCGTTTCTCCTGTGTGCGTTCTCTTGTGTCTCTTCAGGTTGCCAGCTTGAGTAAAAGAAGCACCACAAACATCACACTTGTAAGGTTTCTCTCCTGTATGCATTCTCTTGTGTGTCTTCAGGTGGCCAGCTTCAGTAAAAGAAGCACCACAAACATCACACTTGTAAGGGTTTCTCTCCTGTATGTGTTCTCTTGTGTTTCTTCAGGTGGTCGGCTCGAGTAAAAGAAGCACCACAAACATCACACTTGTAAGGTTTCTCTCCTGTATGTGTTCTCTTGTGGGTCTTCAGGTGGCCAGCTTCAGTAAAAGAAGCACCACAAACATCACACTTGTAAGGTTTCTCTCCTGTATGTGTTCTCTTGTGGGTCTTCAGATGGCCAGCTTCAGTAAAAGAAGTACCACAAACATCACACTTGTAAGGTTTCTCTCCTGTATGTGTTCTCTTGTGTTTCTTCAGGCGGCCAGCTTGAGTAAAAGAAGCACCACAAACATCACACTTGTAAGGTTTCTCTCCTGTATGTGTTCTCTTGTGGGTCTTCAGGTCGCCAGCTTGAGTAAAAGAAGCACGACAAACATCACACTTGTAAGGTTTCTCTCCTGTATGTATTCTCTTATGTTTCTTCAGGTTGTCGGCTTGAGTAAAAGAAACACAACAAACATCACACATGTAAGGTTTCTCTCCTGTATGTGTTCTCTTATGTTTCTTCAGATTGCCAGCTTGAGTAAAAGAAGCACCACAAACATCACACTTGTAAGGTTTCTCTCCTGTATGTATTTTCTTGTGAGTCTTCAGGTGGCCAGCTTGAGTAAAAGAAGCACCACAGTCATCACACTTGTAGGGTCTCACTACTATGTGTCTTCTGATGTGATACTTCAAACTGCCAATTTGAGTGAAAGAAGCACCACAATCATCACACTTGTAAGGTTTCTCTCCTTTATGTATTCTCTTGTGATTCATGTTCTTTTGGCACTCTAGATGGCCATCTTGAATCACAATACCATCCCATTCATTACATTTGTTTGGCATCCCTTCAGTATGTGATCTTTTATATATGTCTACACAAACATTTGGACTAGAAACATCAGACACGTCTCCTGTGTGACTTTTTTGAAAGCTATAATTGACATAACCAAAAATGTCATCAAGAGACTGTGCAAAGCTCTGTGTATGGTTTACTTGTGTTTCCTTATTTTGCTGCTGACAATTCTCAACAGTCAGAAATAGTTTATTGTTTGTATCAAATACACAAGACCCACTATCTGACATTTGACAACAATTTTCATGTTTTACTGATGCCTTATGACTGTTCTCAACCATTCTTGATTCTGAGTTGCTGTGTTCTGTCATTTCTTGAACAATGCTACACCCAGTTATGGCTACCATTTTACTAAAGCTATGACTTCTGTCCTCACACAGAACATCTGATAGTTCTTGTTTGACAACCTTCATGTCTATGCTGTCATATGGCCACTTTTGTGAATGCTCTTGTAAGGAAAGGCATGGACTACTTGGAGACCATGCATGCATTTCTGAAACACACATATATAAATAATTAATAGATTCATGAACATACAAGGTATTGAACAGCTTAGATGATACCTGAACTTAGATCATACATTAGCTTAGATCACACATCAACTTATATCATACATCAGCTTAGATCATATAACAGTTTAGATCATATATTATCCTAGATCATACATAATCTTAGATCAAACAACAGCTTAGATCATACATCAGCATAGATCATATATCCACTTAGATCATACATCAGCTTAGAACAGATATCTGCTTAGGTCCTATATAGGCTTAGATCACAAATTGGCTTCCAATCATACATCAGCCTAGATCATGCATCAGCTTAGATCATACGTCATTCTACTTCATACATCAGCTTAGAAAAGACATCAGCTTAGATCCTACATCATTCTAGATAATAAATGGACTTAGATCATACAACAGCTTAGATCATATATCAGCTTAGTTCAAATATTAGCCTAGATCATACATAAGCTTAGATCGAACATCAGCCTAGATCAGACATTATTCTAGATAATACATTAGCTGAGAACAAACATCAGCTTATATCATCATCAGTTTATAAAAAACATTAACTTATCCTACATCAGCCTAGATCCTAAATTGGCTTAGATCATATACATTGGCACCTTGCCGTCTTGACCGACGATAGTTTGTGCTTCAAAAAGGCATAATAACTATTACTCATGGCAGTAGCGAATGTGACTAATAAGGCCAATTCACGCTGTAAATGTTTGCCTACAGTGGATGCATGTGAACACGTGGTCATTTCCACCATCATACGTCTCACATGCTCGGTGTATGACTTATCTGCAATAAGTTTCTCGTTTGTCTTTATCCAATTTCTGATATTTGCCCTCCATGCAACACGTTCAGGGGCGACTTGCTCCCAATGTGCATTATCAATTCCTGTATCAATCATGTACCGCTTACACATATCTTTGTGTCTTAGTAGAGGCCGACCCTGAGATCTCTTACCCATCTGTAATTCACCAAAAAAAATGTCCTTTGGTACTCTACCATTATCCATCCTCCTAAGATGTCCTATCCATCGAAGTCTATGAAGACTGAGCATGGAATAAACCGTCACACGACCTGATCTTTCCAATACTTCAGTATTTGTGATTTTGTCTTGCCACTTAATACCAAGAATTCTTTGCACACACCGCATATGAAAGCTGTTTAAATGTTTCTCTTGTTGTGTGTAAGTTGTCCAGGTTTCACTGCCATAAAGAAGAGTACTAAGGACACAGGCTTGATAGACACGGACTTTTATTTTGGCAGTAAGCATCATGTTCTCCCAGACTCTTTTTTGTAACCTGTTCATTGTTGTTGCTGCCTTACCAATCTGGATGTTGATTTCCTGATCTAGGGATAATTTGCTATTTACCCTGATCCTAGATATGTAAAATGGTCTACCATCTCTAGTTCGGTGTTGTCAATGAAGATTGATGTAACCCCATGTGTACCTTGTGACATAATCTGTGTCTTCTTTTTGCTAATTGTTAAACCAAATTCAGAACAAGCATTGGAGAATGCAGATAGCAGACATTGTAATTCTTCCTCAGAGTGGGTCCTAACTGCAGCATCATCTGCAAAAAGCAACTCTCTGATCAGTACCCTTCTAATTTTGGTCTTGGCCTTCAATCTCTGAGCATTCTTAGATCATATATCAGCTAAAATAATATATCAGCTTAGATCATACATCAGCTTAGATCATAAATCAGCTTAGATCATAAATCAGCTTAGATCATACAACATCTTAGATCAGACATCAGCCTTGATCAGGGGTGGGCAAACTTTTTGTGCGGAGGGCCGCATATATATATATATATATATACGCTAGCCTACGGGACACCCTTGGGCAAGCTGGAGTACCCGTTTACCCCCCCCCCCCCCCCCCCATCAGGGTTACGTGAAGCCATGTGTGCAGGTGGTGGATGAAGTTGAAGAGCAGCCAACAGATAGTTGTAGGGTATGGTCGTCACCTTCACGACGGCAGGCAGAGGATCTGTTTTTGTTTAAGACAATGGCTACGGTCACTGACCAGTATGGTCACTGCTAGGAAGGAAAGCAATGGCAAACTACCTTCTTTACAGATGCCAAGAATATCATGTACTGCAGTCTTATAATCAGAGAAACGGCATAAATGGGTGCTCCATAGGAGCAACCTTGCCCGGTAGGGGTAGTCACTGTGCACCAGGTGACTCTAGACCGTCATCAGGCGACTGAGTGCAAAAGAATATCAACATTGAAAATAGGAACTTGGAATGTAGAACTATGAGTGGGGATGGAAAATTTGATAACATTAAGAATGAAATGAGAAGATTAAATATTAACCTATTAGATATATGTGAGACCAGATGGACAGGAATGGGCATTATAACATCTGAGGAATATAGAATAATCTATTCTGGTAGAGAGAAACAACAGCGAGGAATAGCAATTATAATGGATACACAGTATATAATGAAACTAGAACACTATATACAACAATAAGAAAGAGACAAGCAGCTTTCTTTGGTAATGAGAAGAGAGGCATTGGAGAACATCGTGACAACTGGAAAGATGCAGAGGCAGACCAAGAGAGATGATGCTGGATGGATTGAGACGGTGGCATGGAGGAATATCAGCAGCAGAGTTGATCCAGAAAACCAAAGACCGAGATCTGTGGAGAGCCATGAACACCTACGCCAGCTGGCAGGGCACTTGATGATGATGACACAGACAGCAAAATCGATCCAAGGATATTGGACTGTATCAGACAGAGTGTTACTTGTGAAGTTGAGTGGAAGACCTTTTGATGTCAATGTCATCCAAGTTTACGCACCAACAGCAGACAGTAGTCATGACGGCATTGATGAATTTTATAATGATTTAGAGAAAGCCTTCAAGAAATGCAAGAATTCTGAAGTAAATATCATAATCGGTGATTTGAATGCCAAAGTTGGAAATCAACAGGATGGATGCATAGTAGGCAAGTATGGACTAGGGGAACAGAATGAAAGAGGTTGCAGACTTGTACAGTGGGCAAAAGAGCATGATTTGATTATTGGAAACACCTGGTATCAACAGCACCCAAGGGGATTATGGACATGGAGGAGCCCTGATCATAAGATCAGAAATCAGATTGATTACATTCTCATCAACAGAAGATTTCAACATGCCTTAAAAAGTCGCAAAAGCTATACCAAGTGCAGACTGCTACAGCGACCATAGATTAATCTTAAGCAATTTACATATAAAATTAAAGAAAGTCAAATATTCACAAAGAAACACAAAATTTGATCTACAGGCACTCATGATTGAGGAAATGAAAGATAAATTCAATGTAGAGGTAAAGAACAGATTCGATGCATTGTCCGATATGGAAATATTATTTCAAGACGTCAGTGATCAATGGGAAATATTAAAGAAATCAATCAACCAAGCTGCAGAAACAACCATTCCAAAAATAAAGATTATAGACGCAAGAAATTGATGACGGAAGACATCTTAAAACTCATGGAAATTGATTGATTGATTGATTTAGGAATCAACATCACAGCATTCAGGGCATTCCCATAAGTGCTCCGTCCCCATCCTCAGCAGCCAGCGAAGAGTTCCAGCACTAATAGTACCAGTAGCAATCTGATTATAAGTCCGTCTCGCCTTTCCTTTGAGCAGTTGAGCGTCGGCCAGATCCCTTCGTCACTCCTCGTTGTCTCATTCTTGCCAGACCATGGTAATCCATTTGCTCCTCCGAGGTGTGCACGTGCTCCCACAAGGCCGCAACCACGTCTGCCTTGTCATGTATCAATACTCCACCAAGTTCTGCAGAGCCAGCCAATCTGTCCGCCTGTTCATTTCCCAGCACACTGGCATGCCCCAGAGAAAATATCCAGGCAATGCTTGTCACCCGTGACCTCTGAAGCGAAGCAAGCCACTCCGCACGAAGTCTGCACGTCCTCACCCTCATCAGCATGCTTTCTGAGTCAGTTACAATCACGATGTGTGTGTGTGTCATATTCTCCATCCAGCGGAGAGCCGCAGTGACTGCCTCCACTTCCATTCTTAAGCTGGATGTTGTGGTATCATATGCCAGGCTCTCCTGCCCCAAACATCGACCATTAGCTTTGGCTATGAACCCCCAGCCACTTCTCTCACCTCTTGACACTGAACCATCTGTGTAAATAATCTCATCACCCGAGTGAGCATTGTCCTGAATTAGTTGCTGGATTTTCACTTCCGTGGCCCCTGCTGGCCAATCCCTGCACTCCCGGCTTAATGTGATTATAACTCTGCACAAGTCTGACTGCTCCGCTGGCACTCTGACCCACTCCTCTCCATGTCTAATGTTCTCCAAGGGGCACACCTGTCTGATCGTATCCTCTGCCTGAGCCATCCATGATTTCCCTCTTATCAGTCGCTGACCCTTAACTACGTCCAGCGCCTCACGCAGTGGGTGGTTTGTGTCTGCAGCTACTCTGAGGTATGCCTTCTCCTGCATCACCTTGAGCCTACCAGCAACAGTTGGCAGACCAAGGATGTAACGCGTATACACCACTGGGGTGTCTCTAGTGCATCCCAGAATGACCAGCATAGCTTCATTCTGTATGCGCTCTAACTTCACCAGCTGACTCTCTGAGACGGTGAGCAGACCTAATCCATAATCAATTACTGAGAGGATCAAGTGCTGGTATAGCGTGAAAAGTATTCTCTGCTCTGTGTCCATTGCAGCCATAGTTTTAAGTGCATTGAGTCCCTTTTGAGTTCTTGTCACGACCGTCTCCACATGGTCCTTGAAGGATAGGCTCCTGTCAAATGTGATCCCCAGATACTTCAGTTTGTTCTCTCTGCTGACATTTCTACCATCTACCGCGAGGCTTGGGACATCAGCTCTTACAATCCTGTTGTCCAGAGAGCACCACAAAACAGCCGCCTTTTCCGGGTGGATGACAGCACTCATTTCTGTGCATCAGTCAATCACTTTATCTACTGTCGCCTGTAACTCCTGGGCTGTTTGCTCCCTATCTCTCCCCTGCCTATATGCAAGAATATCATCTGCAAATGTTAGTATTCTTCCAACCCCTGGTGCTTCTAGGTTTGCAATCTTGCTCGTATACACATTAAAGAGCACCGGTGAGACTGCAGATCCCTGTGGCAGTCCCGCGGTTAACATATGTGGCTCTGAGGTCCATGCTCCCAGATGGAGAGCAACCCGACAAGAGTGCAGGACGGCTGTTATCCAGTTCACCAACCAGGGATTGACCCCCATCTCCATCAGTGCGGTCATCAAAATATCATATCGAACTCTATTGTACGCATCCTCGAGATCAAGCGCTACCGCCATCATTTCCTGTCTACTCTGGAATCCCTCATAAACATCAAAGGCAAAAGTGGCTGCATTAGACCAGGTATCTTTTCCTGGCCTGTAGCTTCCCAGGCCTCTTTGGAAGAAGCTTCCCCCTTTCCAAAAAATCCTGCAGCTTAACAACGACTCTCTTCTCTAAAACCTTCCCAAATGTATTTTGAAGGGTGATGATCCTAAAGCCGCTAAGCTTTAACTGATCCTTAAATGGTTTTGGGAGAGGGATGAGATAGCTGTGCACCCAATCCTGTGGTATTGATGCTATCCTAATGCTCTGGTTAAAGCAGTCGGTCATCTCTTCCAGGTCTGCTTCGCTCAAACCCTTCATGTGGCCATACCTGACCCCATCGGGCCCTGGTGCCGTGTCTTTTGCCTTTTTCAAAATGTGTTTAACATCTTTCACCCGTATGATGTCTTCATACTGCATATTCTTCGTGGTGCCAGATAGCTCCTCTCTAACTGCATCCCTGGTGTCCGCATCATTATGATTGATCTGCTCTAAAATCTCTGGAGAAACGCCTCCCCTTTCTCTTTGTCTGTTGTCACGCGCACACCATCATCTCTATAGATTGTTCCCACTGTCATCGGCCGATCTTTTCTCTGCATTTGCCTATGCAGTTTCCAGAATTTTTGCAGTGTTTTATCACCTTCAATCTCCTTCATGAAACATTCCCATTTTGCCTTTTTGGCCTCTGCAGCACAGCGGTTGAAAACATCCACCTTGTCTTTCTTGACATTTTCCGCTGTGTCCACTTCCTCTCATGAGCTTCGAAGTGTCTGTCGCACTTTCTTTAGCTGCTTCACTGCAGCTCTCTTTGCTTTCCAAGCATGGTCTACTTCTGGGGTCCACCATGGGGGCTGCAAAAAGGGAGTTTTAACAGTCCTGTTGCATGCCCCTTGTCTAAGATGTCCAAGAAGGCAATCGGTCCACTCATACCAGAAGGTCTTGCGCGCTATCCCAGCTTTAACTTTCCTGGGTTTAGAGATCAGGACTGAGCATGGCATGTGATCACTCCCATGGTCATTCAACACATTCCACTTTACATCAAGGACTGCTGACTGGGAGACAAGTGCCAAGTCAATAGCTGTGTCTGCATCGCCAGGCCTCATTGCCATTCTTGTCGGCCTACCATCATTTATGCAGACCACATTGGAGTCCACCATGGCATCCGCAAGGGCAATTCCCTGTCGGTTTTCTCCACTACTGTCCAATCTCCACATATGAGTTGCCTATCACCTGGTAATTCCTCCAGTTCCTTAAGCCAGTCCCAATGTTCCTTTCTGACAAAACAGTCCACTGTGGCACATACATTTATGATGTTCCAACTTAAGCCACCAATCTCCATTTGTATACCCTGGACCTCTCTTGCACTGTGATTCCACTGGCTCAACTCGAGTACCACATGCTTCACTCCTTCCT
>JACEFZ010016060.1:0-34196 GCA_014155875.1 Cepaea nemoralis
TCTGTCCAAATGGAGATCACATGTAGATATATATTATCCTTCGGCACTGAATAAGTTAAGTTCAAAACCCTTTCTATAGTGATGACGAAACGGGCCACTGACTGGCATCTCTATGTTTTCACGGGGAAGATGCACGTTCTTACGTAGTTTACTTATTTGTGGTGTACAATACATTGTAAGAGTTGCATGATATTTACAGAACGTTTCGGTCAACCGCTAGTTGACTTCTTAGGCAAGTGTACGTTCAGTAGGTCACCTGTGTTTTCTGAACGAGAAGTCAACGCTGAAGTGCAACTGAATGCTGGTGTAGGGGTTGAACCGCCTACCTCGCGGTCAGTGAGTGCTCTTATCCTTTCAATCACGTTGCTGTCTAACAACAACACATAAATAAAATGACAATGGTAGAGATAATAACAATAACATACTGGTAGGTAGAGATGTACGCATCTTTTTATTTTTTATTTTTATTATTTTAGCCTATACAAAAGAGATAAAATATTCATTTGAAACTATCGGCTACGTGTCAACCTATAATTTACTGCCCTAAAAAAATCTGCGTATGTTATCTGTTTTTGTGATCTTTTCATTCTTTCAGCTGTTTCAAGTGTCTGCATGTTTTGTTTATTCGGTTACCACCTACGTTTGTTCATTTCCTCTCAACCGACAGCAACATTAGTGACAGCTAATCTGTACAGACATCTCCACACGCGACAAAAACTGAATTAAACCTGTATCTGAAACGGGAATCAGTCAGAGAAAGATCCAGATAAAAGCAGTTTTAGCAGATTCAGTGCCGAAGAATAATACTGTATATCGCCAACTGTTACCTCCCATTTGGACAAAGAGCGATATATTGCCATACTGGGGCCATAGTTATTTGTTTATCTGTAATTTACTGTATTTGACTGTGTTTTATGCTCGGTGAATGGAACATTACATTATAATACTTGTTCATTTGATTGTGCACCATGTTTGGTCTAACCCTGCTTTTTGTTTGGCAATGAATCAGTTAGTTAATTCATGTATTTCACTCACCCACTCCACGAAAGATTTATAGAAATGGACAAAGGGGAAGAGAGGAGAGACGATTTTTGACAACCGGTCATAATTCCATAGACAAATAACACACGAAAAAAAATCGCTTAAAAGTCGACAGGATCGACTTTATTGCACCAGGTTTTTATCCCATATGGCTCAGTAAATAATACACGTATTGATACTATCCGCTGGAGACTGCCAGATGTGGAGAAGCATTATTAAGGCAGAAGATACTAATGTTAGTGATGATAATGGCGATAAGACGATGTTCTGTTAATTCTTTATAATAATTGTAGTCATTTTCCCTTGTTATGGAATGGACACGTGTGTTGTTCAACGCCACGTAGTATGTGTAAGGAAACATTTAAAAAAGCCAGCCCCTGAATATCAGGGAAGACAGTAACAATGCTTATGTAAAAGGGACAAAATAACAGCAATTTTTAATATTACAATATAATTTTACGTTCGGTAGTTTGCCATTGCTGTCTGAACGAGAAGTCATGTCAGTCCAAGTGACTAGTGTGTGAAGTGAACCCATCTTGACCTTGACGCCGTCACACCACAGACATATCAGTTGTTAGATCTGGGGATATTGACCAGGCAGGAGAATTGCCTGCAAATGTACTGACTGGCACTCATAGAAACTGAGGAAAGAAGAGAGCATCCAAACAATACACACACTGAAAGCTGTAAGTGCCCATGGAGAATTACACACAGTGGCGTAGCCAGGTTCTTTAATCAATCAATCAGGTGCCGTCTCCACAATGAAGGTTGGCTGCAATGGATCTCCAGCACTGTCTGTCTTTCGCCCTGACTGTGCATTCTCTCAGGCTGATGTTCGTCCATCTCTTGATGTTATCTTCCACACTTGTATCGTTGTCTACCTCTTGCTCGCTTGTCCCCAACCTTGCCCTCCAGTATTGTTTTTATGAGTGTTATGTCTTTTAACGTGGCCGAAATATTTCACTTGCCTCTTTTTTTTTTATTTATTTCATCAACTCTCTTTTCATTCCCAGTTTTTCTAGAACCTCTGCGTTTGATTGTTTTTGTTTCAATGAAATACGACATATTCTTCCATATATCTACAGTTCTAGGGCCTTTCTTCTTCTTCTTCTTCTTCTTCTTCTTCTTCTTCTTCTTCTTCTTCTTCTTCTTCTTCTTCTTCTTCTTCTTCTTCTTCTTCTTCCTCTTCTTCTTTCGTTCGCTTGAAATATGTCTGTAACTGCAATGTTGTCTCTTGTATGAATTTAACTGTCTTTTTTAGTTCACCCAGCGGTTCGTAGAGTTTGTCTTCCACTTTCGACTCTCTAGGCCAGAAGGTTTGCCTAGATATGTTATATTTTGGGCAGTCTTGGAGTATGTGCTCGGCTGTTTGCGACGCCAATCCACTTGTGCACATGGCTGATACACCAATCTTGAATTTGGTATGCATGTAGTTGCATAATCTATTGTGTCCTGTTCTGAGGTGCAGAATAATGACTTGTTCTGGTCTGTCCATAACGTGGTAGTCGTCTTGAGCAGGTTTTGGTGGCTTTCTGACTGATTTCATCATTCTTTTCTTTTGGTGAGTGAATCGGGCACATCAGGCTGTTCTTCTTTTGCTCCTTCCTTAGTCAATCGATCAGCTCTGTTGTTTCCGGGTACTCCACAGTGGGATGGTATCCACTGTATGGTGACCTCGTGCTGACTGCTTAGTTCAGAAAGTAGTGTCCTTGGTACTGGCAATTTCCCAGACAGGAGCGCCTCGAGTACTGATTTTGCATCTGTCAATAGCACCACAGATTGAGTGCCATGGCCATCCACAATAGGGGTTGATCTCATCCCTCCTGTGGGGACTCTAAGTGCTCGTGCACCTTGTCCAGCTCTTGTAGTGTGGTTTTTGATGCTGAAACCACGCAGTTGACTCGTATTCCAGGTGTGGTCGTATGCTCCGTTGATCAACTTTGCTAGGTATTTTCCCACTGGCTCCCCATGTGGTTCCACTTAGTTTTCTCAGTATGGCTATTTTTCTTCTCGCTTTTGCTACTGCTTTGGTGATGTGCTTTCTCCATGTCAGCCTGCCATCAAATATTACTCCAAGGTATGTTGGTTCTTTATCATCTCTAAGGGGTATTCCATTTATCTGGATGATCCCTGCCTTTTGTTTTGGAGAGAGGGTAAATAGAGCTGTGCTGCACTTGTCAGTGTTTATTCTGACACACCATCTATTTGCCCATGCAACAAATGCATCTACAGCTCTTTGTAGTGATCTGGTGGCCACTGATGCATGTTCATTTGTGCTCCATAGAATCAGGTCATCAGCGTACATTTCCGCTTTAATTCCATGCGGTAGATTAGCAACAAGATCACTGATGGAGATTAGAAAAAGTGTTGGGGACAAGACTCCGCCCTGGGGAACACCGTAACGCAGTAGTACTTTCTTGCTCTTGATTCTATCTATTTGTACTCAAGCTCTTCTATTATGCGAATATGCTTTCACCCATTTGTACATTCTTCCATTGACTTTACAGTTTCTCGGTTTCTTCATCAGACCTTCTTTCCAGACTTTGTCGAAGGCTTTCTTCAGATCTATCTATGCTGCAAGCACCAGCTTCTTCTCCTGAAATGCATCCTCAATTTCTTGAGATAGGTAGGTTGTCTGATCTTCCATAGAGTAGCACTACCTAAAGCCAGCCTGCTGTGGTACAAGGATGTTTTCACTTTTAATGTACCACTACAGTCTGTGATTGATGATGCGCTCCATTGTTTTGCAAAGACAGCTGGTGAGGCTAACTGGTCTGCAGATGGAGGCAGTGGAACTATCTTTCCCTGATTTTAGGAGGGGTATCATGATTGTTTCTCTCCAGGCTTGTGGAACACTTCCTAAGGTCCAACTGTTATTGAATATCTGCAACAGCTTTGCTTTGGCCTCTGTTCCTATGTTCCTGATCACTTCATTGGAAATACCATCAGCTCCTGGTGACTTTCTCATTTTCAGTTTTGATATGGCTAGGTCAAGTTCCCTGATTGTGATAGGTGCCTCCAGAACCTCATGCACTGTTTCAATCTGTCCTGTATGTTGCCATTTCTCTCGAATCTCTTGTTGTTTCTCGGGACTAATTTCGATATTGTTATCTTGTGCGAATGAGTCCGGAAAATGGTCAGCTGCTTGCTTTCCTGTTAAGATGTATCTGTCTTTATGTAGTGCAATTTTTGAGTTTCTCCGTGTGCCCTCATCGTTAAGTTGTTCTATTAGATTCCACAACTTCCTTGTGTCTCTTTCAAATTTCAGTGACTCTGTTTCTCCTACCAGCTTTTCCGTTTAGCCTGCAGCCTGGCTCTTTGAAATTTGGCTTTTGCGTGCTGTTATTTATTGAGGCGCTCTTGGTTGGGTTTGGCCTCTGCTTGCTTTCTACACACTTCCACATCATTATGCAACTGTTCCAGTTCACTACTCCAGTAGGGTTTATAATGTTTACGGGCTCCTCTTGGTACTGTTTCTCGTGCTGCCTGTAGTATGCATTTCCCAAACTCTTCAACTACTTTATTTATGTCTTTCTCAGTGTTCAGGTTTCTAACCAGTATGCTGGTGCGAAGCTTGTACATTGTCTAGTCTGCTTTCTTGTAGTTCCACCTCGAGAGGGTGCTGCTTTCACTTACAAGCTCATTTTCTTGT
Organism: Cepaea nemoralis; assembly: GCA_014155875.1. Lineage (NCBI taxonomy): Eukaryota > Metazoa > Mollusca > Gastropoda > Stylommatophora > Helicidae > Cepaea > Cepaea nemoralis. The sequence goes on from JACEFZ010016060.1 coordinate 4,694, forward strand.
TAGACAGACTGGCCGATGGTCACTGCCACCAAGTTGTTTCCCAACAATTCGTGTAATGTTCCATTCCAGGTCTGGTGAATGAAAAGCCAGGTCAGGTATAGTTGTAGTGCGCCATGATCTCGAGTAGAAAGTATGTGGGTCGGACGTCTGGTTAATCAAGATGAATCTATTCTCATCCTGCCAGTCTTCCAGTCTCTCTTTCTTGTCCATGTGATCATAGCTCCAGCACTGCGACTGGCTGTTGACGTCGCCACACGCAATCATTTTTTCTGTTAATGGTAGTGTGTCCAGTGCCTGTCAGTGGTCACTTGGACAGTAGTAATTGATCAGATGTAGGTGTGTATTGCCTATCTTAAGTTTACGTGTCTGATACCATGTTCCTTCCATGTAAACTTCAATTTGGGAAGCAGTGATGTTATTTTTTTTTACAAGGGTCAGTATCACACCCTTTCGCCTGTCCTTTCGGTCAGATCGGTAACATTGGTAGCCTCTGATTTTGAAGACTATATTTTTCAAAACAATGTTTTCCCGTAGTAAATTTGAATAACGAAAACACAAACAATACATTGCACGATTTATTGCCTGGCATATTTTGCTGCATCTAGATGCATCTGCATTAAGATGTAGCGAATTATGCCAAGCAATAAATCGTGCAATCTATTGTTTGTGGCTATATTTTTATGGAGGTGAGTTTCTTGCAAGCAACATACGCTTACTTTTCCTTGGTCCAAGATGTTTTCTAGTTCTAGTTTTTCGTTGCTGATTACCTCCGCATTCCAGTGCATTATTTTTAGTCTTTGCTTGGTTTGGCCAACCGCTCTATTCTCAAGTCCCCTGGCTCCACAGGACATATGAGAAGGACCTCCAGTAATTGTGGTTGGACCCTTTCGAGGCAATGGGCCCGGCATTGCACCTGCCTGGGGGTCCAAAGCAGGGCGAGCACCATAACATTTAGCAGTAGTCGACATATTTCATGGCGTGATTGCGTAGCATCCTGATTTCTGTGGTGCACCTCCTGGCTGGTTTCCTCCGTCTTCAGCACCTTTCCTTTGCTAGAGCAGACTGTGGTCTTACTAGAGTTTAGGTGTGTAGGCACGCACACACGTGTCTGCGCATGCATGTACGTGCATACACATCTAGAACGTTCTGGTTATTTCTCGGCGCCAGTGACTCGCCGCCGCCCCTTCTCCTGTTAATTAAAACAGTTCCGCCACGAGAAGGCCAGGAGTTGGACTTTTGCTGCAGAGGTGATGAATGCACGAGCCATTGGTGCATTTATGCAAGGTTGGGCGCTCATCCCAACCCCGCCCCGGCTACATAACTGCAACATTTGGAAATGAACCTCTATTCGGCAGACAGGTTCTTACATACGTGGAAGCGAGAATATAAAAATGCGATATGACACACAGCGCCCAGGATGATTCACAGAAGTAAATTTGGCGTCACCTTTCAAAAATAGAACACGAGAAAGCAGTCGCTTCCCTGAACACCCCGTGCCCCCCAGCATACTCTTGTGATAATCAAGACGGGCATTTATTTCGTTTTAGAAGAGGGTAATGTACAGGCGCTAGGAGTTAACATCTGTCTCCGTAATCCCGTATATTCTCGCGAGTAACGTAACCTGCGCGAGAATCGGTAGGGGTTCTAGCCGCGTTGGTAACTTACGGGTTATGTGAGCCGGTCGCTCAGAAAGCAATGGCAAACTACATAGCGTAATATTGCCTAGTACGTCAACAAAAGCTGAAAAATGCTGATGTTGACTGCAACGTCCTGTAAGGGATATGCAGCAAAGAAAAATGTACAGGACTCTTCTACACGCCTTCAGGAGCCCTGGATACCTGGTGCCAATCCCTAATTTTAATAAACCAATCGGCATTCGATGGGTGATGTGATTAGTATCAAACCTACCGCATTTACTTCCCAAAACATGTCCTGATACCAACTTTAGGCTGGGTCGACCACGGAGCCTAGGCCAATGGTAAACATTCGTACCGGTTGGTTGTTGAGCCATTAAGTTACCCTGGCTCCCGTTTGGCATATGGTGCTAGCCTCGTGTGTGTATAGACTAATCGGTACTTGGTGGTATGGTCAATATCCCACCGGCCGCCTTGAATTCCATAACATTTCCTGGTACCGATTCTGGATTGGGTTTATCCTGAGGTTCCATCCATCCATCATGTGCCATGCTGATAAGCGTAGGCGGTCATGTTTTGCCATCTCACTCGATCACCAGAGTCGTGGATCAGCTCTGTGTTTCTGTTTCAACAATGCTACGTGGCCAAGCCATCCAGGTATTTACTTCTCGGTCTTCCCTTGCTCTCTTCCCTTCGATCTTACCAGTTGTCACCAAATTCAACAATTCATTTCTTCTCATAACATGCCCAAAAAAATGTTGACTGTCTACATCAAAATCATGATCTTCATGTGTTTCTTGAAGGACTTGTTCATTGGTTTGTCTGTCTGTCTGTGTATCACGAGGTTCAAGCCAATTAAAAAACATCCACTTCGGTGCGAATTGGAACCTATGACCACCGAGCCGGCAGACAAGCGAGCTAGCCATGACGCTACCGCGGCTATTAGAGAAGAGAAACTTAAAATGTATTGCTGGCACCTTGCCGTCTTGACAGATGATAGTTGTGCTTCAAAAAGGCATATCTACAACCCATGGCAGTAGCGAATGTGACTATTAGACCAATTCGCGCTGTAAATGTTCGTCCACAATGGATACACGTGAACACATGGTCATATTCACAATCACGCACCATCTTACGTCTCACACGCTCAGTGTGTGACCTATTTGCAATAATTTTCTCCTTTGTCATAAAGTGAGTTGCGTTGCGCTGTTCCGTCTGATTTCGACAAGCATTTTGTTCGATTTACGTTCTTTAGTCTTTGACTGTCCCCCGTCTACCCTAAAAACACCAAGTTTGTGTCTCGCTCCGTCAGGTTCCTATCCCTAGACCTGTCCGACATGGGAGACCCGACCCTACCAGTAGCTGGGCTATCGTCTGCATAGGTTCTATCGTCATTAAAACCCACAAACGCCTCTACCACTGTAGGGGGGAATTTTTCATACTGAATTCCTTACGTTCATACACAGACCCCTTGAACGAGCTCGAGAAAACCCGTGCCAACTGCTTTGCTTCCAGCACTAATTACTTGTACATACAAGGTGGGCTATTATTTAAAATTGTGTAATTTAACCTCTGAACTGTTGTTTTGCTTCAGTATGGCATGGAGTGAGGGTGTGACAGCGTGCATTCAGTGCGGGTTCAGTCAGGCTGGAGACATAGTGGCGTTATGAGGGTTTGTGTCGTCGGCTGCAGGAATTTAAGACCATGTCTTCTCCATGTATTTGTTGTGGGTTGGATGCTGGCGCTGTAGAGTTAAGTTGATCTAAGAACCGACAGCACAGCACCCAGGACAGTCTCATACGCGTTCCGTCCCCTCGTTCAACAGCCAGTGAAGAGTCATACTATTAATCGTTCCCACCGCTACCTGGCACCGTAATGCCGCGGATATGGCGGTGTTGTGGTTGGGTCGGCCCTTGATTTAACCCGTAGTGAGAAGGAGGCGAAGACGAAAATAGACGCGGAGGATAAGAAAAAGAAAACCGGAAGTCAGCATGGCAGAATAGATAAGAGCACTTGCTTTTAAACTTCTGATGTGCTAATGCTGAAGTAGCGGGTTCAACCCCTACAAGGTCAGTTGGACTAAAATGTTGAATTCTGGACGTAATTAACAAGTACTTCAGAAGTCGGAATAGGTTCACCTAGTGACTTAGTTAGTTAGTCGACAGATCATCCTCATTGCACATCGAACCATTCAGTCCATAAGTTCTCGGATCCCCTCCTTAGCAAATCCCGCAGCGTGTAGCGGCTAATGACACAGTTCTGTGTTGGTTTATCAATCTTCTTTGGTTTGCTGCGTAGTGTTCTTGTTTGGCCACCCCTGTTTTAATTTGCTGTTCTCGCAGTCTGGCCATGGTTGTAGATTCACAGTCATCACTTGGTTCTCGCAAGTCTTACTTCTCGTAGAGCATTCCGAATGTCAGCCTGGTCCATGGCGCGTCCGCCCTCCACAGCAGCCTTACCTGCGAGCTTGTCAGCCCGCTCATTTCCTTGTACTCCCGCATGCCCTGGCACGAAGATGAAACTAATCTTTGCCAGCCGAGACCGCTCCAGAGGCAGCAACCATTCTCTTCGGATCTCCCCCATCTCTATCCTCTTGAGCATGCTCGTTGAGTCGCTAAGGAAACATGCCCTAGTGAATGTCTGTGTCTCGAGCCATGTTATTGCTTTACTTACTGCCATGACTTCCATAGTCAGGCTACTTGTGGTTTCAGTGAAAGCACCAGAGTCCTCCTCCACAATTCTCCCTCCGGCCTGAGCCGTAAAGGCCCATGAGCTTCTCACATGTCGGAAGACGGACCCATCTGTGTAGATGACAGCATCACCGTCTAGCGAATTCTCGAAAATCAACGCTTGCACTTCCGCCTCCACAGCAGCCGGATTTTCTTGTCTGCATTTTCTATCTAGCTAGATGCAATCTGAAAAGGATGTGCAGAAATCTATTGGCACTTGTACCCATTCCTCGCCAGATTCTAAGTCATCAAGTGAACACACCTGTTAAAGAATGTCTTCGGCTTGACCCACCCACGACCGTCCTCTTTTAAATCTGCTGCCCTTCATCTTCATAATTTCACTATGCAGTGGAAGTTGTGTGTTTGCGTTAACTCTGAGGTATGCGTGTGCTCTGCAAATATGTATTCTGTCTTCAATGGTTGGAAAATCAAGAAGGTAGCGCATCGCACCGCATGCTGTATCTCTTGTACATCCAAGAATAATGCGCATAGCTTCATTCTGTATCCTTTCCATCCTTTCTATCTGCTTATGGCTGAGAGTCAGGATTGCCATTGCATACTCCAAAACAGACATGACCAGCCCCTCGTACAGAAGACATAGATGGCGCTGCTCACAGTTTGCTGCCGCCATCACCCGCATCGCAGCCAAACCCCGCTTGGCCTTTGTTATCACCTGGTCTATTTGCTCATTATAAGCAAGGCTTCGATCAAACCGTATCCCCAGGTAATTCATTGCCTGCGTTCTTTCCACCGTCTCTGAACACAGCTTTACAGTTGGTGTTGGAGTGTTGACAATATGATTACTCAACGAGAACCAAGTCACTGTTGCCTTTGTTGGGTTGACCACTGCCCCAGCTTCAACACACCAAGTACTTACGCGATTGAGTTCGGTTTGTAGTTCCACGGCAACCTGATTTACCCTGACGATACACTAAAACATCGTCGACATATGACAATGCCCTACCAGGTCCAGTGATCTACTCACTGGTGATTCTCACTGTGTAAGCACAGCCTTGATTTCTTTCACTGTCACTGTGTCTTCATCCGAAGTGTTGTGGGCCTTGCACCTGTCTGACGTGAGCTCCTTGGCAAGATTTCGGCCTCCCATGTCTGTCTGCTTGCTCTGCTCTAGATAGCGTTCAAAGAGGGCTTTGCCCTTGTCCTCGTCAGTCCTCTGCCAGATGAGGTCAGCACCTGGGAAGTCAGAAATGCTCTTATTCTTGACTACCCCACTAATGCTTTTATGCAGTCGCCAGAACAATTTCAGTGACTTGTATGTGCTGACTCTTTGACACACCTCTGCCCATTTTTCACTTTTAACCACCGTGACCAGTTGTTTGAAATAGCTTACTTTTGTGTGCATCTCTCTTTCTGAGTGCATGCAGGGACTAGGATTGCCAGTTCTGTTCTTCTTGGCATTTTGCCATCTCCTTACAGCACTACGCTTATCCACCCAAGCCCTTTCCACCTCGAAATTCCACCAAGGTGGCTGCTCCCAGCCATTTTTCCTGCCCTGAAGCTTTCTGCGCTTGTCACGTCTTATTTTACTCACCACATCTTGCCTGTACTGTCATACTGGAAAGTCTTGAACTTGTGCTGCCTGGTTCTCCCTTTCTCCACCAATATGCTGCAATGGTGGTGGTCGCTGCCGTGGTGTCCTAGGACACCCCATCTACACACTGTAGTGAGTGAAGGAAAAATCTGCCAGCGCCAGATCAATAGCACTGTCCTCATCCCCTGGACGGCTTGCTGTCCTTATGACACAGCCACTGTTGATACAAACCAGGTCAATGGTTTCAAGTGCAGTCTCGAGCTCCTCCCCCTATGTGTTGGAGGAAATGTTTCCCCATGATCTGCCTTTAGCGTTGAAATCGCCAGAGAAAATAACATTTCCTCTCCTGACCTAATATGTCACTTAAGCACTGCCACTTCTGGGAATCCATACTCACCTTGCGGGCATAAACATTAACCAATACGAATGGTAGACTGGAATGAACTCTTACCGCCTGTATTTGTATGTCGTTGCTGTCCCAACTGGACATGTCTAGCTCTGACGCCACCATACTGTCGCGGATGAGAATCGCCATTCCCAGATGTCGTCCGTTGTAGACACATTTGAAGCCGGAAATTCGGAGTAGCTGATCACCCAGTCTCGTCTCCTGGAGCGCTACAATGTCATTCCTGTAAACCAGGCTTTCTAGAATAGGGCCCCGTTGTTTTACGCTGGCGCAGTTCCAATACAGAATACGGATATTCCTGAGGCCCAGACGGTCACACTTGAGTCTAAAAAGCATTAAACCACCACGCTTACCTTGTCGTTTGCAGCCTGCCCGGCGCCTACATCGCCTTGTTAGGTTGACTGCCGGCCGCTCGGAGAACACACATTGTTCCGCCATGTTGAAAAACCGAAAACCACAGAAACACACTTCTTCTTTTTCTTCAGCGTTCCGAGCCATTGAGGTTCTTTGCTGCAGATACAATCTGTCTCCATTCGTCTCTCTGGTGGACCTTCTCTTGCCAGTCGTTGATTCCAAGTGCTTGTAAGTCTGTATATGTATTATCTCTCCACCGTCTTCTTGGTCTACGGTCATTTATTTCCTGAGTGTAAGCGAGTTTTGTTTCCCTATTATCTTCCTTCTTTCTATATGCCCCAGCCATTGTAGTCTATTAGCCTTCATGATACCAGTGATTAACGGGGACTTAAACAGATCATAAATGTCTTTGTTACTTCTTCTTTTCCACTCACCACTTTGTGTATCCCTAATGGGTCCAAAGATGCGTCTTAAAATTTTGTTCTCAAAGGTTTGTAACAAGGCTTCGTCTCCTTTCGTTGTACTCCAGGTTTCAGAGCCATACAGCACAACTGGTCTGATCAGTGTTTTGTATATTGTGATTTTGGTGTTACGAGATAGCGCATTTGATTTTAGTAGATGTTGTAGTGCATAGTATATCTTATTTCCAGAGTTGATTCTAGTTTGTATTTCTTCCCTTATGATGTTGGAGCAGTTGAAGATTGTACCCAGGTATTTGTGTGTTTCCGTTCTTTTAATGGTCATATTATCTATTTATATGTGGCCAGAGTTTTTAGCCATTCTGTCTCTTGAAATTACTCTATATATTCTGTCTTATCTTGGTTGATAACCAGCCCCATCTGTTGGGCTTTTTCCTTTAAGTGAGTCAACATTTCCAATGTCTTTTGTTCACTTTGCCCTATAACATCTATATCATCTGCATAGCCAAGCAGCTTGGATGTTCCTCCAATTTCACATTCCTCCTTACCTTCCTTACAACTTTCTCTAGAGCCAGATTGAAGAGTAGCGGGAGAGTGCATCACCCTGTTTCAAGCCAGATATTTGGAAAGGGTCTGATTTCCTGCCTTTATATGTAACTACATTATAAGTATCTTCCATGCATAGTCTGGTCATGTTGATTAACTTCCTTGGTATTCCAAATTCCTGCATAGCATTCCATAGACTATTCCTATGGACACTATCATAAGCCTTTTTAAAATCCACAAAAATGTTATGGAGATCTCTTTTATATTCCCAATTTTGTTGATTGTTGATCTGTTTTGTCTAAAACCCGCCTGGTAGTCACCTAATATGTCTTCTGAATATGGTTTTAGTCTATTTAGTAATACTGCAGATAGTATCTTATAGCTTGTGGACAGTAGTGATATTCCTCTATAATTTTCACATTGGGACTTGTCTCCTTTCTTAAAGATAGGTATCAATAATGACTCTTTCCAGTCATGGGGTAATTATTCTGTCCTCCAGATTTTTATTATTAGTTCGTATAGCTTTAGATGTAATGCATGGCCACCTGCCTTTATAAATTCAGCAGCAATTCCATCAGTCCCAGTTGCCTTATTGTTTTTAAGTCGTCTGATTACATATAGGATTTCTTCAAATGTAGGTTCTTCAATTTGTGGATCACATGTTAGAACCTCTCCCTGTGGGAAAGTGTTACTTGGAGCTTCACAATTTAGTAATTCAACAAAATATTCTTTCCATGTGTTGCACATTTCCTCATTGGTATTTATCGTATAACCTTTTTTTGCTTTGTTGGTGCCCTCGTTTCTATAACTTATAACTTGCTGTATGTTTGATGCATTTCTGTTGTTAATTAAAATGTGATCTATTTGATTATAGGTTCTCTTGTCACATGATTTCTGTGTGTATCCTTTCTTTGAAGTCTGGTACTGCTAATCTGCAGTCCTTTGGCTTCTGCCAGGTTGATGACTCTCCATCCATTATCATTTGAAGTTGTATGTAGGCTTTCCATACCCGCCACTTTTTTATTAGTTTGTTCTCTACCTATTTTTGCATTGAAGTCTCCCAGCACAATCAGGATGTCCTGTTTGGGGGTTTCTTCTATAACATCTTCCAGATCATTATAAAAGTCTTCTTTAATATCATCTTCTTTCTCTTCAGTAGGTGCATGTACATTAATCATCGTTATATTTTTCCATTTACCTTTTATTCGTAATTTACTAATCCTGTCATTAACAGCTTTAAAGTTTAAAACTTTCCCCCATACCTCTTTTTTGATGACAAATCCTGTTCCTAATTCATGTTTATTTTGGGTGTTTCCTCCATATATTATAATCATTCCATTTTGCTCTAAAGTACCCTCTCCTGGCCACCTTATTTCTTGAATTGCTGTTATATCCATTTGATATTCAACCAGCTCCCGGCTTAGTTCTTCGGCCGCTCCAGCTCGATATAGTGTCCGTACATTCCATGTTCCAAATCTCAAAAGTCCTTTAACGTTCCATGGTCGTTGTCCAGATAAGTCAGTCCGAATTCGAGGCTCTTGTATCTGTTTCGTAACAAAAATGGTTTTTACAAAATTGGGGATGTTAACCCCACACTTCAACCCCCAACCTGGAGGACCAGGGTGTTTCTCTTTGTCTGTTCTCTACCCTCTGACCTGTCCAGCTTGGGAGGCCCTGCTGGTAGCTACGCTACCGCCGGCATAGCTCTCAGGGTCATTGAGAAGCTCAAGCTCCCCCACCACGACAAGGTGGAAACACCATCGGGGGAGTCAGAAACACACATGCTACAAAAATTCACTCAAGGATTGCTTCGCTCAATGCACGAAACTCCGTAGCATCGGTGCAGATCTTGAGTAGAAACTCCTGGTTTTACATTCTGGCACACAAAATACACCCAAGAGATGAATAAATTCATCTCCTACGCGAAAAAGTTAACGATCACAAAGCAACATGACCGTCCGTCGCCATCTTGAAAGTGAGGGGAGACATGGTAATAGGAAAAGCTAACACGTAAAAATCACCCAATGTGCACTAGAAGTAGTAGCACATAACTGGACTACGCTTGAATTCAAAGCGAGCGAACCCCCCCCCAAAAAAAAAAAAAAAACTGAAGAAGAAGAGAAGCAGTTGAAGTTTGGTTTTGTTAAAATATTGACGAAACTGACCTTTAACCCTTTTATTTGTTTGTCCAATTATTTTTTTTGGGGGGGGGGGGGGGGATGTTTTGGTCTTAACTGTATGTCACTTAACAGCAGAACTGGGAAATTTAAACCTCTGGACTGACACATTCAACTTCTCGGCATTTGTTGATCCGGATGGTCTTTCTGAGAACATTCCACAGCTTTAAAGTTGTGACATCATCTTCGTCCCTCCCTCTAAAGCTGGTTCCCCCAACAGACCTGTACAGAAAAGTTGCAATGTCAGTCGGCTCTCAAAGGACATATCCCACCATCCAAGGAGGTTTCCATAAATGTAGAATCCACACATGATGCTCTGATACTGGGCGCACCCAAGGAATCATCATGTACTGCACATGGCTGCTGAGCTTCACTCCCCTATATTGTCCTCACCACATTCGGAGACCAGAAACACACTTGTTAAACCCCTACCACTTTTGTCCTAAACTTATCCATCCATTATGCTTGTTAAACCCCCACCTGTTATAAGCCTGCAAACAAAGCTGAAAGTCTACAAAGCAGCTGTATTATCCACACTTCTATATGCTTGTGAAACCTGGACTTTCACACAGTCTGTCTTAAGAAGCTATTGAAGATTAAATGGCAAGACAAGATCCCAGACACTGAAGTTCTAGAAAGCGTGTCCATGCCCAGTATACACACTCTACTAATAAAGAATCAGATTCCCTGGGCAGGTCACTTAACTTGCATGCCAGATCACAGGCTCCCTAAACAAATTTTTTATGGCGACCTGCGTTGTGGTAAACACTGCCAAGGCGGCCAGAGGAAATGCTTTAAAGACACTCTGAAAATCCCACTGAAAGCTTTTTAAATTCATCTTGACACCTGGGAGACTGCTGCCAAAGACCAAAATTCGTGGCGTACATCATTACGCAAGGGTGTAGTCACTTGTGAAGCAACCAGGACTGCAAGAGCTGTGAAGAAAAGGCTGGATAGAAAAACCACTGCAGGAGATCCTCCTCCTGGAACGTCAAGCATTCTTTGCCCACATTGTCAAAGAACATTTCGAGCCAAAATAGGCCTTATCAGCCATCTTAGAACTCACGGCTCCATACTTTAAACCCCACTAGATGAAATGAATGGTCATCATCATTCTTGATGGACAAACAACACACACCTGTTTTGTTCTAAACTTATCCATCCATTATGCTTGATAAACCTTTACCTGTTTTGTCCTAAACCTATCCATCCATTAAGCTTGATAAACCTCTACCTCTTTTGTCCTAAACTTATCCATCCATTATGCTTGTTAAACCCCTACCTGTTTTGTCCTAAACTTATCCATCCATTATGCTGGTTAAAGCAGATTGTTATGTAGCATGATATTGTCAAAGAACATTGCATTTCTCATGTTTATTTCTTTCAGCAACTCCCGTATGATGTGAGTTTTTTCTAGAGCACCCGTGCTATGTGAGTTTTTCTAGAGTTCCTGTGTTATGTGAGTTTATCTAGAGTTCCCGTGTCATGTGAGCTTTTCTAGAACTTATTGTCTCCACCCAAGAAACACAAACAAGTCTTCTGAAGACCCACATTGCAAAACCTTCAATCTATGCCCCATCTTTTCAGTCATGGCCTCTATGAAATACAAAAACCTGATAACTTTATCATTCCATAGTAAATATTACTTCAAACTTTCTATCAGTTGGGTACTTCCTGGACACAAAATTACATAACTTATATTTCAGACTGTAGTCCAGTGACTAGCAAACTAACTTTATCCATGATGCATTTCTCAACTTCTGTTACATGAACCCATTCTAACACAACTATTACTTTAACTCCTCTCAACATAGAAGTGGATTCGCCTGTTGGAGAGGGACACTGGTAATAGGGACAGTTAATCCACACACAAACAACAATCCAGTTCACTGGTGTCTGTCCATCAAGAATAATGATGACTATTCATTTCATCCAGTGGGATTGAAGTTGTATGAAGAATGACTTGCTGCGATGAATTGGATTAAAGTGAGGAAAGGTTGCGCAATTCGCCGACCTCACTCTCTCTCCTGAGTCCTTCTGAATCCAGTGGCAAGATGACTGGAGACGAATACAGGTGCAGTGGATGACCGGGCACTCTACGTGCCTTGCCATGCTCATTACATTCCACAACACTTTGCAGGTAAACGCCGTCTTGCCCGTTGAATAATCAATGATTTCTTCCTCAGTCTGCCAAATAATAGAAGCAGTAGCCCGTGTATGGACTACGCTCAAGTGAATTCAAAGCAAGCGAAGGCAATAAAACAAATTTCTCACCCATAGTTATTACTTCAACTCATTAAGAATCAAAGGTTGTGATTCTATAGTGCAAAAACAACTTTGGATAGTGTTGAGTGAGAGGTTTGGCTTTTATTGCTGGGTGAGATATGATACTGTTGGAGAGAAGTGGATCTCCACAACTGTGTGGATGAGAGACATGAAACTGTTGGGAGAAATTGGATCTCAAAAACTGTGGGGGGGGGGGGGTGGTGGTGGTGGTGGTGGTGTGTGGTGTGTGTGTGTGCGTGCGTGTGTGTGTGTGTGTGTGGGTGTGGTGTTAAGAAAACTTTTGCAAGAGAAGAAGAAGTTGTGGAGCCCTCGTGACCTTGTGTTTGAATGAATTCACTGAAACAGCAAAATGGAGCAGAAGAATATAGAAATCCCATAGCAGGAAGCTGCTTTGGTTTGTAAAGTGTCAGGACCATCACATGTTTGTAGAACAGAAGAATAGGTGGCAGTCTTTCTTTCTCTTAGCAAAGATGAGAACTGGTATCAAATCCTTGTACAACTCACGATCATGCCACTGTCAACAAGACGTTTGAGGGCCTATGCTCTATTAGGAGACAAAAGGCAGAAGTAGAAGAAGACAAAACCTCAGACAACAATCCATTCAAGAATATCTTTGCTCAACATCAATTTATCAACAAGAATACAATCATAAATAAAATTTTAAAAAACCCCTGACCGTTAAGTCTATACTGATCTAAAAGTACATAGTAAATGATAAACATTTCAACATATGCAAATACATTAGTAAATAGTACTCAATACAATTATGGACTATTTGGCAACCACTAAAGAAGAAAATTGAGGTTATCGAACTTATATGCTATCAAAAAATTCTTAGAATGCCATGGATCAATAAAAAGCAAAATACAATATTCTACAGGATCTGAACATCGAAGTATACTGGTTAACAAACAGCAATATTAAACAATCGTATAAGCTTCATTTTGTACTGCTTCTGTCATATCAAGATGTAACATTTGCCCACCTGATTCCAACGGCTACACTAACCCAATTGATCCCAGCTGCTATACTAACCCACCTGAAACATTACCCCATGTGATCCCAGTGGATAAATTATCCCATCTGATTCCAACCTGCTATATTAACCCACCTGACCCCTTATGCTAGCAATAACTCACTCTATCCCATTTAGAACCTTGAACTCCTGTTTGAAGGCTAACCCGGTCAACAAACACCCACTAAAGTCAGATGTGTCTGCCTAAGGGCGCAAATAAACAGGCACAACACAATTACGTCTGGGAAAAAAACAACACTCCAGATGAATGCAGAAGAAGAAGAAGAAGAAGAAGAAGAAGAAGAAGAAGAAGAAGAAAAGAAGAAGAAGAAGAAGAAGAAGAAGAAGAAGAAGAAGAAGAAGAAGAAGAAGAACTGTTTCACAGGGTCACAATTTTAACTCCTGTAAACCCAAACCTGTATTTAAGTGAAATCTGGGAAAGCACAGGCTATAATGATTTCTGGTAAAGACACAGCGGGCAAACAACTCCATTCACAGGCAATTCACACATTAAGGACCAGGAGCCAGGCCCACATCTTGTCAATGACAGGACATGTATGTGGAGAAATCAACATGGCCGAAAGGTTAGAGCACTTGCTTTTAAGCTTCTGGTGTGCTGATAGCAGCGTAGGGGGTTCATTCCCAACATTGGCATTAAGTTGAACATTGACTTCTTGCTCAGAAAGCAATGGCAAACTACCGAACATAAAATTACCTAGAAGATCACCTAGGGCTTATCACTACATCAGCCATGGCCAAATGGATAAGAATGGTTGTTCTTGAACATCCGGTGTGCTGATGCTGAGGTAAGCGGTTCAACCCCTACACTGGACAGTTGGACTAAAATGTTGACCTATCGTCCTTGACTTAGGGACGCTAATTACAAGGACCTCTGAAGTCGGAGTGGTTTTGCCTGATGGTGAGGGACACTGTTAATAGGGAAAGCTAATCCACATACAAAATTCAGTCAAGCACTACTACAAGTAGTGTGTATGGACTACACTTGAGTTCAAAGTGAGCGAGCGCAAAAAAAAACCGACATCTTGCTAAGGAATGCAACATTTTTTGAACATGTATGTGGAAAGCAAAGGGGGTACAGTGGCGATAAGACTGCAGTGGTGAAATGACTTTGCATTTGCAAAGAGCACTATCTCAGCCAACTCAAGGCAAAACCTTGTGCTGAGGCTTGTTGCCCTGTTATACAAGTCACATTTTAAGTGACAAATTTTGTCTGATTTATATGTTGATGTAAAGTCATATTGCTTTACATAATTTCATAATATTACCTACTATGTGTGAAGGTCATCGCTGTCTCAAACCAGTTCACTATCATCATACTGTTCATAGTTCTACTGTTCAATTCATAGTTCCACTGTTCAACTCATAGTTCTACTGTTACCTCTAGTTCTACTGTGTTTACTGTTAAACTCATAGTTCTACTGTTAACTCATAGTTCTACTGTTTAAATAATAGGTTTACTGTTAAACTCACAGTTCTACTGTTGAACTCATAGGTTTTTCTTTAACTCATAGTTCTATCTTAGTATTTTCCAAGTAAATGTAACTGTGTATGCTTACATACAGTACTTGGATATTAACCAGGGAAGGGAGATCGTCAATGAGGAAACCTGCCGTCTAGCAGTTATTTAACATATGTAAATCCAGACATCTTAAGTCCTTCTTCCCACTCCTTCGGAATACCAAGACCAGCTACCATTATTTTTCTACGAGCCAATTCCAGGTGTGCACTTGTGTATCCAGGGACTTGTCATTAATCAGCCTAAAAGAGAAATGTGTCCCAAATTCGTTCACTTGGACTGAGAGCACTAACTGACGTAAAACAAAGTTGGAATTGTTCGCCTGGTATAGAATCCAGGGCAAACTCAATTTCTGACAACAGTGGACATAAAATGTAAAACAATGTGTGAACTAACTATGGAAATACATTGTCAAACAAAAAACATTAGAATCACTGATCTTTCACAAGACGGAAGTTTAAACTGGGATGCAGCAGGTTTCAGGCGGTCATTTAATGTAAACTTTCATATATAAAAATGCACACTTCCACATATAAAAGTGCACATTCACATATAAAAAGTGCAAATTTCACATATAAAAATGCACATTTCCACATTTAAATGCACTTTCACATGTACACTTTCACATCAAAATTCATACTTTTACATATATAAAATAGCACACATTCACAGTATGCACACTTCACATAGTACATAGATCCACACATCCAGGGGACTAACTGCACCAGTAAGTGACCAAGTTGGGATCTTTTTCTTCTTCTTTCATTCGCCTGAAATTTGTTTGTAACTACAATGTTGTCTCTTGTATGAACTTCACTGTCTTTTTTAGTTCACTCAGTGGTCTATATAGTTTATCATCCACTGTTGTGTTAAAGGCCAGAAGGTTTGCCTATATATGTCATATTCTGATCAGTCTTGGAAAAGGTTGGGATCTAATTCTTTGGACTGAATTATAAACAATGATAATAAACAATGCCATTATTAAAACACCAATTCCGAAGTACATTGACACGTTCAACCATACAGGTATCCCGATAACAGCAGATGGAATATTGATGAAAGAGATGAAAGCAATAGCAGCATTTCACAAGATGAACATTTTATACAACATATGTTTTTCACATCTCCATCGAAACGTGGATTTTAAAATACTGGCCTGGGTTCCCAAGACTTTCCAGTCTCAAATAGGTACCAAGAAATGTTATGAGAAGTGAAGGGGGCCAACGTATATTGGACCTGTGCAATGAAATCGACAATCTTGCCCTCAACCTTTAAATGACATTTCACAAGATCTGAACATTGCAGACAACTGGCTCACAAACCATGTAATGTCACAGGAAACACACGTTGGCCACATCAAATGTCAGTGGCTAAAACAAAAACAGCAATAGAAGGCATGGTTCCTGCAAGATGAAACATGGACACACCAGAACTACGGTGGACAGGGGACTGACCAGAACTACAGTGGAAAGGGAATTGACCAGAACTACAGTGAACAGGGGACTGACCAGAACCATGGTGGACAGGGGACTGATGAAAACTAAGGTGGACAGGGGACTGACCAGAACCATGGTGGACAGGGGACTGATGAAAACTAAGGTGGACAGGGGACTGACCAGAACTACAGTGGACAGACAAGAACTACAGTGGACAGGGGATTGACCAGAACTATGGTAGACAGGGGACTGACCAGAACCACAATGGGTAGGAGATTGACCAATGGTGGACAGGGGACTGATCAGAACTACGGTGAACAGGGGAATGACCAGAACTACAGAGGACTAATGACATTATGGGCATGAAAAATGCATGAGGCAGGGGAAGTGGTGAATGATGGAGAGTCTACAGCGAGTTATGATGAAAGCAGCATTATGCTAGCAACTTGCTGCATGATGATGATATTAACATCTTTCTGTAAAGGACAAAGCCATTAGTATCATTAAATCAGGTGCCATCTCCACAATGGGTCTCCAACACTGTTTCTCTCTTTGATTACACTTTCTACTAGACTGCAGTTTATCCATCTCTTTATGTTGTTTTCCCACTTGTATCGTTGTCTACGTCTTGTCAGCTTGCCTTCAACCTTACCCTCCAGTTTGGTATTTATAAGAGTGTTATGTCTTAATGTAGCCAAAAAATTCATTTGCCACCATTAGTATAAAAAATAACATTCTCTCCTGAGACTCTGTCACACTTTCATTTCTGTTCTCAGATGGCAAGATGCAATGAAATACCAATAATACTAAATAGGATTTCAATAAATGAAATAAGACTAGTGATTTGAATATACTTCACAACAGGGAATTCTTGCATATAAACACAACTACCACTATTGCCAGGTGATTCCACACTGCACAGCCAAATCTCTATTATACTTTAACAATTGTCATGTTTAGGAGTATCTATTCAGGAACTTGATGTGGAAATCTCCAAAGCGGTTGAGCATCTCTCCAATCTTCTCCACTGGTGGCAAGATTGTTGTCCTTGAACGAGAAAGAGAGTTGTTTATCAAAACCAAATGTTAAACCAGATTTCCTGGGATCTATTTATAAATTCTATCTAGTGATAAAAACAGTGGCTGGTTGAGAGGTTAGAATGCCGAGTTCTCCTTTGAGGAAACCCAGTTCAAATCCTCGGTAAGGTGTGGATTTTTTCTGTATGGAGCGAAAAGAAAACCCCAAGCTGCACAGTTCACAGTGACTGCACTAGCCAGGCGGCCTTAATTCCTCGGGACAAGATCCCCTTGTCTATGCCTCAAGGTACTATAGGCAGTAATGATAGATGACAGATAAAACCAATTCACTTGTTAAAGCTAGTTGAAACTACATTATAATTACAAATATATCTCTAATTAGTACCCGCTTGGTGGCGAAGGGGTTACGGACGCAGTTCGTAATCCTGCATACCCGTGTTTGAAACACAGCTGCGGGCGATTTGGCAGCAGGCCGCCTTGGGTTGGTTTTTTCTGAAAATGGTATGGGTGCCGGTCGTTCAGAAAGCAATGGCAAACTACTGAACATAAACCTGGCAAGAAATCACGAACGACCAAAAAATGCTGGGGTTGACTGCGACGTCCTGTAAAAGATATGCATCTAACTCTAATTAGTATCATCATATCGTCTTCTACACTTCATTCCCTATTGGGGCATAGCTGCCGCGCCCCCCCCCCCCCCCCCCCCCCCAACCACCAAACCATGCCAAGCCGTTCTATCTTTTGCAGCTCCCTCATGCCCTCCCAATATTATTCATCTCTGTCTGCAAGTCTCTCCTGCATGTGTTTTAGGTCTCCAGCCATTTTGTTTGTGTCGCAGATCTGAATACATGTGCAGCTGTAATATACATGTGAATGTATACTTTGTGTATGTCTACATACTCTTCATTCAATTAATATGCCTAATTTGGTCTCATTTACCAAAATGCCCAGTTCCTAGACTTACATCTGCACTGTCCAGTTCCCTTCACTGACCAAAAATGCCCAGTTCCAACACAAACACCTGCACTGCCAAGTTCTCTTCATTGACCAAAAATGCCAAGTTCCAAAACATACACCTGAACTACCTAATTCTCCTCATCAACATAATGCAACAGGTTCTTTACAGAAAGTTGCTCTCATAATGATGCGTTTGAAAACCTCTTGATCTCTGGCCATTCCTCCTGCCCCGTGCACCCTCATGCCCAATGTGTCTGCAATATCCTGTGTCCATCTTCGTGCTGGTCAACCACTGCCTCTTCTACCAGCAACCATGCCTTCCATCACTTTCTCCCCAAGCCAATGTGATGTTTAATATGGCCAAAGTATCTCAGACATTTCCCAGACATGACCGTTTATCAGCCAGTTTAAAATCAAATATTCAGGTATTGAAGAACTTTAATATTTTTTTCTTCTTCTTGGTGCACGATATTCTAAGAACATTTTTGTAGCATCTGAGCTCATAAGTCCCAATTTTCTTTTTGGTGCACAATATTCTAAGAAAATTGTTGTAGTATCTGAGCTCAAAAGCCCCAATTTCCTTCTTGGTACACGATATTCTAAGAACCTTCTTGTAGCATCTGAGCTCAAAAGTTCCCAATTTTCTTCTTGGTACACAATATTCTAAGAACTTTTTTGTAGCATCTGAGCTCAAAAGCCCCAATTTTCCTCTTTAGTGGTTGTGAAATTGTCCATGACTCGCATCCGATTGTTGGCACAGGAAAGATGCATGTCCTCAAACATATTACTTTAACTTGTTTGCTGGTGTTGTGCCATAGGTTCTTAATACCGGTTCTTCTCTGCATTGCCACGGTAAGCATGCATCTAATTCTGTTAAACAATCCTGCTGTTGCATTGCTGTTGATTATGGAGCCAAGATGTTCAAAGATTGTGATATTTTTCAATCTCATCGTTCCCTCATTAAATCACACACAAAAACTATTCTCATACATATAGCTAAAATGCCCTGATCTCACCATTCACCTAAAATACCAAATTCCCCTCACTCAACAACAAAAAAGTCCCCCCCCCCCCACATTTACCTAAAATACCCTGTCCCATTACACATACATGTATATATACCTGAAATGACCAGTTCTTCTCTCACAAACCAAAAATACCCAGTTACCCAGACTTCCTTCACACACCATAAAGCGTTTCTTTCCTCACAAACCAAATATAGTGTTCCGCATTACACATCAAGAAAGTCTAGTTTCACCTCACACACCAAAAACCACCCAGTTTCTGATTATACAGCAAAAACGCCCAGTTCCCCTTTACACACCCCCTCCCCCAAAAAAACAGTTTCCCATCACAAATTAAAAATACCATATTCCCTAATATACATCACGAAAGTTCAGTTCCCCTCACACACCAACAAAAGTAACCCACTTCTCACAGCAACCAAAAACACCCAGGTTCTCCCCAGTTACATAAAATACTAAGTTCCCCCTCACACACCACCAAAGCCCAGTCTCCACTCATGCAACAAAAGTAGCCCACTTCTCACACAACCAAACACACCCAGGTTCTCCCCAGTTACCTAAAATACCCAGTTCCCCCTCACACACTAATAAAAGTAGCCCACTTCTCACACAACCAAAAATACCCAGGTCCTTTCCAGTCCCTGAAATACCCAGTTTTCCCTCACACACCAACAAACACAACCAAAGACACCCAGGTCTCCCACACTTGCCTAAAATAATCAGTTCCCACATGCAACAAAAGCAGCCCACTTCTCATACAACCAAAGACATCCAGGGACCCCCTACACTCACCTAAAATGCCAAGTTCCCTCCTTCTGGCCAAACCCAGAGCCAGGAACCACACAAATACCCGTCTCCTCCAACAAACTGTAACAATAGAAGGCATCTGGGGCCAGACCCTTGGACTGAAACAACAGAATGCATTCATTTCTAAAACAAATTGTTTATCCCAACATATCAAAACATTTTCTTAGGGAAAAAAATGTGAAAGATAAAAACCAATGAAATTCTGTAGTATCTTGTTTGACAAGTATACAACAATAAGAAAAAGACAAACAGCTTTATTGGAGAAGATTGTGATGACCGGAAAGATCTAGAGGAAGAGAGGCAGAGGCCGACAAAGAGAAATAATGCTGGATGAACTAAGGCGGCGCATGGAGGAATATCAGCAGCAGAGTTGATCCAGAACACCAAAGACCGAGATCTGTGGAGAAACATGAACGACTACACCAGCTGGCATGGCACTTGATGATGATGATGTGACTAAGCCTGTCTTATTTACCCACTTACATTTTATTTTCAAATAACATAAATACATCCGGAACAAGACAAGCTACTGCATCAGCAATTCAGTGCTCTAATTGTCCGCCTGTCAAGCTTTGATCCTAAGCCAGTTGGCTTAGGGTCTGGTCTGCACTGCCGTGACATTTAGTCTTCAGGTAGCATGCCCTCACAGTAGGATAAGGCTTGTACATCCCCAATTGTGTGCTTCTATCAAAAGCCATTGGCACAATGTGGACTGTCAGGTTGGGTGAGCGCCAGAAAGCAGGAGTACCATCTATCTAACTACATTAAATAATGAATACTAGCTTTATTCCATTATCGTATTTGTTTGTTTGGCCCTCGCTCTATGTACACTAACCATCCCACTCATCTCTTTCCTAAGGTTATTGACTTGTTCTTCCCATCGCCATTTCTCCTTTGTGATAATGAATACATAGCTGGAGCCAAAGAAAAAGATGACACCAAATGTGAAATAACAATAGAAGGGAAAATGCACAGCCATGTTAATGCTTGCTTGCTTGCGTTCGCTGGCTGTGAACTCCTGTATGTTGGATGAAGACATCCTGTTGTCCAACATCAGTGTGATGTCATACTGAACTGAGGTTTTCGTGAGTATCCGTTGTCCCATGTCTGGCTTATTGGTGTGCAAACTGGTGGTTCCTCGCCATGCAGGCAGATACTCTCCGACTTCGGAAGAATGAGTGATCCTACTACATTAGCCAGGACCCTGAAGGGACCTGTTGCCCAGGACGCATGACTAGGACGTGTTAGTAGATCTTGGCCAGTATAGAACTTGGCCCTGGTGCCTTGGAAACACCTCTGTATCCCAGCCATGTTAATGAATTCAAATACTTACGAGCAATCATAACTTCAGATGGAAGATGCATTATGGGTAGAATAGGCTCAGCTAAAACTGCATTTCAGAAAATGAAAATCACTTATACAATAATTAATCATCATTGAATGTCAAAAAGATAATACAGAAATGTTATTTAGAACCTGTTCTATGACAGGGACTTGGAACATGAACAAACAAATTAGGAACATGGAGATGTGCATTCTGAGATGCATACCTTGGACTGCCAGAATAATTAACAATGACTGCCTGAAAATGGCAATGAAAGTAGAACATTATATACAACTAAAAAAAAGAAGCAAACAATGTTATATTTTCTGATGTATTTCATATCATTATATGACCAAAGTAATATAATGAGGTGAAATAGAATGGATAATATAACGGCTCGAAATATCAGCAGAAGAGATAGGGCAGACAGAAAAATAATACTGGATGAACACATGGTGACACAGAAATATTTTCATTAGAATTGATTCAGAAGACCAAAGACCGAGATTTGTGGAGAGGCTAGAGAGCTAGTTGGCCAACCACATGATCAGCTGAACCAGACAAGGAAACTTCCTATTCTGTTCGCTTACTTTAGCCTCCTCTATTGCTTTCTTGGGGATGTTGATCTTGGGAAAGGCATACATGGCTCCTTGCACTGGGTTACAGGAGATTCCCTTGATGGAGTTGAACATATCGGTTGTCATCCTGCCCTTCTCTGCCAGCTGGCCTAGGACTGTGTCCTTTTGCTGTGGAAAGCATCAATGTATGCATCAAAGTTTAAACACCTGTGTGGAAAGCTGCAAATATTAAGTTTATTCTTTATACTCATGTTTGATGTGGAATACAGGATTACAAGAAATATAGTGCTTTAACAAATAAACAACAAAAACAGAGCAAGCTGAAGAACAAAATGATAATGAAGAAAAAGAAGAATAAGAAGCATATTTACTATATCATCATCATATACTGGACAAAATTTGGCTATATTAAATGTAATGTGGATTAGAAAGAGCAGTAATGGTTCCTGAAAAAGCAAAGGCTGGAGTTGACCAGCATGAAAGTGGATACAGGACATTAAAGACACCTTGATCATGAAAATACATGAGGCAAGAGGAATTGGCCTGAGAATCTTTCCAGCAGGCTGTGATGGGAGCAACATTCTCCAAAGGAGCTGCTATATGATGAGGATTATACCTTAATTGAGGACACCAGAAAGATGATGAATATTACAAACTCAACCAAAAAGAACAAGTTAAAATCTCCAGACTTTGCATAGAACACAACAGGCTGAAATACCACATGTTGAGTTGAGCTAAGAACCAACATCACTGCACTCAAGACATTCCCTTACGTGCTCCATCCCCATGTTCAACAGCCAGCGAAGAGTCATATTACTAATCGTTCCCACCGCTATCCAATTAAAAGTTCTCTTGGTCTTCCTTCTCAGTTTTGAGATTCTTCCAAAACCCCTGCCGATCCCCCGCAATATCATACTTTCCACATATGGGTTCTTAATCTGTTCCCCCACCTTCTCCACCTGGTCCCACAGGCACTCAACCACCTCTCTCTTGTCCATAGGTAATTGACCACCAAGAGGTTCATTCCCTGCCAGCCTATCGGCCTGTTCATTCTCTCCGCACGGCCAGGGCAAAAAATCCACACAATTCTCCAAATCTGTGACCTCTGAAGCGAGGATAGCCATTCCACATGAAACATTACCACATATTTAATAAACTAATGATAGGAGATACTGATGAATGTAACTGTAGAAATGATAAAATGACAGCTAAACATTTCTTGCAGGAGTGTCCAACATATGCAGAAAGAGAAAAGTATTTGACCTACACCCACTCCATTTCAGGACAAACCACAGGGATGTCAACAAGCTCAAACAGGCTACTATTTTCTTTGCATTTATTAATAATGATGCCTGAAGGTGAATGAAGAACAAAAAAAAGAGGAGGAGGCACTGGAAGATAGGCCGCGAAATAGATTTTCTGTATTAATTTCTATTTTGAGCCTTCTCTTTCATGCCTGGCATCTTCTTCCGTTGTTCTGACCCAGTTGTACTTGAATCTTCCAAAGAGAAGTAAAGTAAGTCAACGGGGGTATCTGTGGCCAAGCGGCATGCTCCGAAGGTTGTGGGTTTGATTCCAGGCTCTGTCATTCAGTTAACAAGCGTTATTTTCTTGGAGACCCCCAGGTCATTGCTGGAACTACGGAGTTCATGCTTTGTGTGGCGTTTAGGCAGGCTGTCCTGCAGAAAGAGACCAAATTCAATGGGATAAAACTCATTTTGACCCGGTCAACTCTCTTGCTTTTGAAGTCAATGAAGATAATATTGAAAAAAATAACAATAAACTTACATGTTTAAACAACTCATAGGATGGTTCACCTGGTTTAGGTGGGTTCACAACAACATCCATGACAGCCTGGGGAAGATCAGAAGCTTATCTCACTAACACAATAACACATGAGGCAGACATAAAGAAAGTTAGAATCACCAAAGCTGAATTCCATAATACGCAACATCTTTCTCACATACTATGTTATTTTACTAGAATAATATGAAACGTTTTTCTCACAAACCAAGGGACAATATGCAACATATTCTAGGTCAGACAATTAAGGTAAATTATTATTTTTTGCATTCGCTCCCTTTGAACTAAGCGTAGTCCATACACATTACTCCTAGTGCACTGGACTGAATTTTGTGTGTGGATTAGCTTTCCCTATTGCCTGTGTCCCTGACCATCAGGCGAACCCACTCCGACCCAAAAGTGCTTGAAATTTGTGTCCCCCAAGTCAAGGATGAGAAGTCAACATTTTAGTCAAACTGACATGTGAAGGGTTGAACCCTTTTCCTCAGCATGAGCACATTGGATGTTTAAAAATTAGCGCTCTTATCCATTCGGCCATGCTGACCTCTAATTAAGGTACTGAATCCATTCTCGTTCAACAAGCAATGGCAAACTAGTGAATGTAAAATTTTCCAGAAAATACTCCTGGGGTTGGGGTTGATGACAATGTTCTGCAAAGGGCAAAATTTTTACAATCAATATAAAGAGATACAGCTCTTGACTAAAGGATGTGCCGAGGGCAAGAAGTGAAGCATGCCAGAGCAAGGCATTACATGTTGGGAGACAACATTAAGACATGGACTGGAAGAAACCTGTATAAGTGCACCAAGGAGATGTAAATCAAAATCAAATCAAATCAAATTTATTAGGGTCACAAATTGGGCGCGCAGGCCCGTCTTACATTCGGCCCTTCCAATCACTCGTCTTTCGTTCATCAAGAGCATTATACATTTACATAGGAAAAAAATAAACATTGTGAAATGAATGTTGTAAACATAAACAAGGCTAATTACCATGTTATGAGGCCCATCTCCCACCTACCCATACATCACCCCACCCACACAACACGCCCACCTACCCACACACACGCGCACCAAGGGACACATACACACCCCACCTACCCACAAACATGCACACCAAGGGACACATACATACCCCACCAACCGACCCATCCCCCTCCCGAACATCCCCCACCCGCACACACTGCCCTCACCTTATCCCCCAACCAAAACACTCTGTAGGACAGAGTAAGTGCATCATGCAGATGTAGGAAAGGAAGTGCACCAGGGAGATGTAGGACAGGAAGTGCACAAGGGAGATGTAAAACAGGAAGTTCACCAGGGAGATGTAGGACAGAGTAAGTGCATCATGCAGATGTAGGAAAGGAAGTGCACCAGGGAGATGTAAGACAGGAAGTGCACCAGGAAGATGAAAGACAGGAAGTGCACCAGAGAGATGAAAGACAGGAAGTGTACCAGGGAGATGCAGGACAGGAAGTACACCATGAAGATGTAGGACAGAGAAGTGCACCATGGAGATGTAGAACAGGAAGTGTACCAGGGAGATGCAGAACAGGAAGTGTACCAGGGAGATGTAGGACAGGAAGTGCACCATGAAGATGTAGAACAGGAAGTGCACCATGGAGATGTAGAACAGGAAGTGCACCAGGGAGATGTAGGACAGAGGAAGTGCACCATGAAGATGTAGGGCAGAGAAGTGCACCATAAAGATGTAGGACAGAGGATGTTGGAGATTCACTACAGATGACTTCCAGTGCGGATATAACACTTGATATCTGGACTACACAATATTTGTGTATGATGTTAAAGTACTGGGCTAGGACTGACTACACATGACAAAGGAATTTACGCAACTTTACTCTTGGCTAGAAAGCATGCAAGACCTCAAAACTGGAAAATGGCCTCATCTGTTTAGTTAGGGCTACTTTTGCTCTATGATTTCAATATTCAATACAGCTTCATTTGCCTCGTTTCCCCCCATACTCAGCCTATTTGTTTGTTTTCCCCTCTGCCCATCCCACTCCTGTCTTTCCTATAGTTATTGACCTTTCCCCCAACCCAATTCTCCCTTGGCTTACACTTTTACATCACTTTATATTAACTGACCCACAGAGTTCCTGGCAATCTGTTTGTTTTGGATCGAGGACTAGTTTGAATTTGTGTGGACCTTGCAAACATATGACCCCAGTACCTCAGCTAAGTTGCTTTTCTGTTTGTTTTGAGATTTGAGAAATGTCATTATACCAGTGTTGTTTTGTAATTTATATATGTGTGTGCTGATGAAGGTATTTCTAGCCACAACATCTTTCTGTCACTTATGATTTTCTTCTCATAAAGCTGACTTATTCCACTTTCAACTTCTGTCAATTTATAGCTTTTCTGCGATTTAACTTATTTAATTTCTCATATTTACTATTGGAAGCCATAGTACCCCAGTGGCTAGCATGCTTGCTTGCTGGTCCGGTGGAGATGTGTTGAATCCCCAAGGCAGGGATTTCTTCCCACTGACCTCGGGTCGACACAACCTAAAATGAGCACCAGGTGATTTCTTAAGAAGGTGGTCAACATCCTAATGACCATACCAGCCATAGAGTGCCATCTGGGCTAAAATATGGTTCTAGCAATATACAGCCAATACCTCCCATAGTATGAAAAGGGGCTCTTTCCTTGACTCTACTGTCATAATATTACCTGGCCAGTGACAGCAGAGCACAACTTGGCAGAAATTGCCTTGATGAACATGGCCTTCACAGCTGGATCTATGTTGATTAGCTCCGCATAACCCCCACGGTAACCACACCTACAAGAAAAGGAAGAGACTACATCACATGGTGCTCAACTGTACATTACACATTACAGAACACGGCAATCAACCCCAGCATAACTTGGCTGTTTGTGATTCACTAGGCGAATTTACATTCAGAAGTTTGCCAAATTATGGGCATGTTATGAGAAGAAATAAGCTAGAGAACTCTGTGACAACTGGCAAGATTGAGGGGAAAGGAACAAGGGGAAGGCAGAGAAGTAAATATCTGGATAGTGTAGCCAATGACAGGAAGTGCATGTCGAGACACGGACACAGAGCTGATCCACGACTTGTGATCATGTAAGATGGTGAAACATGACGGCCCACGCTTACTGGCATGGCACATAACGCAGTTTACCGTTGCATTCTAAACGGCCAATGTCCATACCATTGTTACAAATAAACAAGGTGATCGCTTCCCACTATGAATGCTTTCTCTGCCTCTTTAGATAGCATTAATATGTAAAAGGTTTTTTACTTTGTATGACATGAGAACAGAACTTTACTACCCGTGTTTAGAATTTTTGCCAGATTTCTTCCTTGGCCATTTCCAAAATGTTAATCATATAAAACTAAATTTCACACATCACTTACGTTGTATTTCCCAACTCATACAGTTCTCACATCCTGGGTGAAAGAGGTCAGCCAGTGATCTGGAGCCCATTTGGCCTTTTCTACATTATGCCATATTTCTTTCTGTCTTGGTCGGCTCATTTATTTTTCTATCCTTAACTTCGACTAGTTCATAGTTGCTTGGAATTTTTTCAGCTGAAGTTTTCAACAGGATGTAGCTAGTCCCCCCCGACAACTCTCTATAGTTGTCTCTTAAGACGTGTGTGGTAGGTTACAATGTTATTATTCTTTTCCGCCCTTTGGGCTCCAGTAACACATAGGCAAAATAAGGTTACATCAAAAATACTTTTCCTCATGGTCACTACAATCTTGTTAAAAGGTAATTTCCAACACAGAATCAATAAATCAAACAGGAGTTATCTATTCTGACAACATTTTAAAGATATTTTGTATAACAATGTTACGACAAGGAATGCACTAGTACCTGAACAAAATAGAGCAAAGCAGGTTCCATACAAACAATGAATTGACAGAATATGTAACACCAAAGCTCTCTCCAGGTACCTGAATACCACCATGAATGATGCAAATATCCAAAGCTCACTTCAGGAGGTAGGTGAATGCCACCATGAATGATGCAAACATCCAAAGCTCACTCCAGGCGGTAAGTGAATACCATCAGTTCTATTTTAGTTTTAGTTTAGTCGATGGATCAACATCACGGCACACGGGTGTAACCCATAAGTGCTCCGTTCTACTCCTAACTCAAGCCTGAGCCTAGAGAAACTAAGCTCAGTGCATGAACTCTGCTTCCCCGGCGAGGATCCTGAAATACTTTGGGTAGATTTTAAACTCAAAATATTGCCCGGGCAGCGCCGTTAGGCCACTCTTTTTTTGATTTCTAACTGCCAAGGGATTTTTTACGTATGCAACAATACACACAGGCGTTCAATCTCCCCAGAGACCCGGGGAAAGTTTTGTTACTAGAAGTCCAGGTGAAAAAATCCCAGCCCTCACCGGGGCTTGAAGCCAGGACCTCCAGCACTCGAAGTGGATATCATACCTCGAGACCACTCAGCCCCCCTTCAGAATACCACCATGAAAGATGCAAACACCAAAGCTCACTCCAGGTATCTTTCTTAACAGGATGAAACTATTGACAAAAGAAGAAGAGGAGAAGGAAGGAGAAGAATGATGTGACTAACTTACTCGCCCATGTATCCTTTGGAGGTGGACATGAATGAAGCCAGCTCCAGCTCACTGTACGGTGGTCCCAGCTCTGTCAGAACTTTCTTGAATGAGTGAAACTCTGACCCCTTGGCATATATGTTGTGTTGATACACCTGGACAAGTACATGAACAATGCAGTTATGGTGAATCAACTACACACATACACCTCTGGACTAGTACATGGACAATGCAGTAATGGTGAATCAACTACATACATACATCTGGACAAATACATGAACAATGAAGTAACAGTGAATCAACTTCACACATGCACCTGGACAAGTACATGAACAATGCAGTAATAGTGAATCAACTACACACATACACCTGGACAAACCAGTAACGGTCAGTCTGCAGACGACATCCACTCATCAAGCTTTCGGTTAGGACATGTGCAGAACGCTGTGCCCGGAAAACAAAATAGTCAGAGGCATACATACACCTGGACAAGTACATGAACAATGCAGTAATGGTGAATCAATTACACACATACACTTAGATAAGTACATGAACAATGCAGTAACAGTG
The DNA here is from genome assembly GCA_014155875.1 of Cepaea nemoralis. Taxonomy (NCBI): domain Eukaryota; kingdom Metazoa; phylum Mollusca; class Gastropoda; order Stylommatophora; family Helicidae; genus Cepaea; species Cepaea nemoralis. The sequence goes on from JACEFZ010016060.1 coordinate 33,452, forward strand.
AATCAACTACACACATACACCTGGAAAAGTACATGAACAATGCAGTAAAGGTGAATCAATTACACACATACACCTGGACAAGTACATGAACAATGCAGTAATGGTGAATCAACTACACACATACACTTGGACAAGTACATGAACAATGCAGTAACTGTGAATCAATCACACACACATACACCTGGACAAGCACATGAACAATGCAGTAACGATGAAACCATTACACACATGAATCAATTACACATACACCTGGACAAATACATGAACAATGCAGTAACGGTGAATCAACTATACACATACACTTGGACAAGTACATGAACAATGCAGTAACTGTGAATCAACTACACACATTGCCATGAGAAAAAATAGAGTTAATGGAGGAAGCAAATCAAATCAAATCAATTCAAATCAATTTTATTAGGGTCACAAATTGGGCGCGCAGGCCCGTCTTACATTCGGCCCTTCCAATCACTCGTCTTTCGTTCATCAAGAGCATTATACATTTACATAGGAAGAAATATAAACATTGTGAAATAAATGTTGTAAACATAAACAAGGCTAATTACCATGTTATGAAGCCCATCTCCCACCTATCCATACATCACCCCACCCACACAACACCCCCACCTACCCACACATACGCGCACCAAGGGACACATACACATCCCTACCTACCGACACACACGCACACCAAGGGACACATACATACCCCACCAACCGACCCATCCCCCTCCCGCCCCCCCCA
>JACEFZ010016061.1:0-18331 GCA_014155875.1 Cepaea nemoralis
TGGGTCTTGATAGACAGTTGTTGAAGGACACGACTTGTTGCCTGTCTGATAGAAATGACGTAATTATGTTCACCATGTTGGTGCTTGTCTTCATTTGCTTTAGTTTTCTAATTAAAATATCGTGATCTACCATATCAAAAGATTTTTAAAGTCTACAAACACCGCTCCACAAATTCTACCGTTGTTGATGTTTAAGTGCCAGTTATCGGTCATTTTTGTTAGAGCACTATGGCAAGAATATTTAGGTCGAAACCCAGATTGACTGTTAATTATTAGATCATTGTTAATTAAATGGTGTAACGTTATTTTATGAATGTGTTTTTCTAGTGGTTTTGATAGCGACGATAGTAAGGAAATAGGTCTATAATTACCCAAGACGCTATTATCGATTGAGCCATTTTTAATAAGCGGAAACACTTTAGCAATTTTAAATGCAGATGGAAAGTAGTTTTTGGCCAGGCATTGGTTATATATGAACGTTAAGGACTCGCTAATGACTGGTGCAGCACAACGAAGAATTCTATTACTGATACCATCTAGGCCGTGTGAGTTTGTTGATTTGAGGTTCAAGAGATATTTATAAACGTCTGCAACAGACATTAAAGGAATCTCAGCGGGAATATTTCTGGCGCACTTCTCCTCACAGAATGATGCCAGTGAACTTAAATTACACGATGAGTCTGGTATTGAAGACTTTAGATTCTCTATTTCTGATTGAAAGAACCAACTGAATTCATCGCATGTTATAGAATTTGGTATTGCTGATTCTGTAGGGCGTTTCTTATTGGTTAGCAAGTTAATGGCCTTCCATATATTTGTACTGTTTGAATTATCTACAATCAAATTTTTAAAATGATCTTTTTTTATCCTACGAATTTCATATTTAACTTTATTCCTTAGTCTGCGATAATTGATGAAGTCTTTATTTTTGTGTGCTGTATCTCGCTCTCTCATGATTTCCAGCACTTCTCTAGTGACCCATGGGGATTTATGTTGATTTTTGACTCGAATTTCTTTGATTGGCACGTGTTTATCGAACACATTGTAGACTGTCTTCGTCCAGAAAGCTAATGCATCGTCCGGGTCAGGAAGTTGGTAAACGTGATCAAGGGCTGCTTTTCTTAAGTCTTGCAAAAATAAATCTTGGTTGAATGCTTTGTAATTCCTAAATTTGATAGTTACATGTTTATGTTTAAGAGGTTTGAACCCAATTCTTGACCCATGTACAACATACCGGGTAGTGGTCACTAACTGTACACACAGGAACAGAACATTCAATAATATTATCTGGACAAGTAACATATATATGATCAATTATAGTTGAGGATGTGTCAGTAACCCTTGTGGGACGGTTTATTAGTTGTTTGAAATTGTAAGAAAGAATGATATCGTCCCATGTCTGGTTGGATTTACTAATATCTATGTTGAAGTCACCTAGTATCATAACTTCTCTACCTGCTGTAAACACTCTATCCATCATTGTAGTGAAGCAGTCATACCAACCGTACCCGGCACAAGGATTCCTATATAGGTACATCTCCATCCCAATGGGACACTTCGAATAACACTACCTCTCAAGGCTACTAAATCTCGTCCCACACGACAGGTATACTAGCCTCTCTCTAGGCCCGACTCAAAGTAACCCACTCTGGGTCTCGAATTCCACTCACTATCCCTGGAACCCACAGTGCGGAGTTATCTTCCGAACTCCGTCACAATTCTTCACTTTCTCAGACCACGACCTTCTCCTGGTCCGGTCTAAACTCAACTCCCTCTCAGCTCGGAGTCCAAACATCAACTGATCTCCGTCAATCTTTGTCCCTCTCTTTTCAACAAATCTATCCCCCACATTGCCTCCCACATAACACACAACCTCACTGCCCCAACTGTCTGCCTCACCAGCTGACTTCTTCTCAGCTCCCCCTTTCCATTACTGTCTTCTCATTTTCGCCCTCTGGGGAACTTACTATCCGCCCTATTTTATCTCGTGAACTGTTTATATTGTACGGCCACTCACCTAAATGCCAATGACCACAGGCATGTGTCACTACCCCACCCTCAAAAGAAAACATCGTTTTCAAGTGTTGGGAGACAAAAACTTATTAAATATGTGACCCAGACACATTGCCTGGGTAGTCGTAAGTATAAATCCAACTTACTCTAGCTACCACCCTAAATAATATATCAAATACTCGTAGCACACTCCCATATTCCCCACACATAAATACAACCATCTTTCTATCTTGTGTACCAGTGCATGAACTAATACATCACATAATAATAATACATCATAGAAAAGCATTATACTTATGTACCCACAGGTCTATTAATATCTTTAAGAAGACACAAGCTATTTGTGTACCGACCATATATCAGGTGGTTATTTTCTTGCATCAACCCACCTCTGATTCCTGTCGATGCTGTGTCTACCTTTCATGTACCCATGACTCATGGTACCTCTACAATTACAACATCTGTTTGCTATCCCTAGCCCTGGGTCAGTAATGTCGCGAACACTCTTTTGACCTGACTCAACTTTCCTATCTGCATATTGTACTGTTACACTTGCGTCTCTGTTTAGTCTGAACTCTTTATTGAATCCTGGCCAATATACCTGGCATCCTGCTCTATGCTGCTTCCGCCTTACTCCTATGTGCCCTGCACCTGCCCTATCCTGAGCTGTTCTAGTATATCGGTCGCTATGTGTTAACTGTAATACTACTTGCCCACATGCAGTTCCGCCATCTGAAAAGCGGCGAGTGAGAACATTGTTCTTCCTCTCGAAGCACCATCTACCTTTCTTTGACTGCCTATGTTCTACCCTCCTACACCCTTGTGAACATTTGTTCAGAGTAGTATCTTGTCTCTTTGAGCCACTAGCACTATATTTGGGATCCATTCTCATCTGCTCAGCTGTACTATCCTTGTCCTGAGGTCCTGTGTCTACTTCAAGTGCCTCTTCTACCTCAGCTATACTCTCTAATTTAGGTTCTCTTGTGGTAACTACCTCATTACTGCTTACACTATATTTTTGGTCCCAATAAACTACTTCCTCTTCTGTACACTCTTTAACTCCTATAACATTTCCTATGATGAGATCTGCCACTGGTGAGTCTAAAACACATGCTGTCACTCTTCCTGTTATGTATGGTGTTTTTACTGTTATCACGGCTATTGGGTAGTATTCTACTGTCCCATTAAATGTTAGTGGATCTAATCTTTTTTCCTGTATAATCCGAGGGTTGCACTAAACTCTTTCTCACCCCGATGAACGTACATCCGGAATCCCTAATTGTTAACGCTGGCCTATCATTAACAAACCCATGATGCATCTTCAGACTTCCTCCTTCATGCACTGCTGATCCTGCTTTAACTGTGTGACCACATATTAAGACTGGCTGACCATCTTTTTCAAAAAGAGGTTTGCACCCACTACAATCTTCATTGTTCAGCGTCTCAATTACTTGTGCTGCATTTGAGTGCTCTGTTTCTCTCATCCTACATTGATGACTGACATGCCCGTTCCTTCCACATTTGAAACAAGTGATCTCCCTTTTACTGTTGTTCGTTGGTTCATCTGATGGTTGTGCATCACAATCTGCCATTTTGTGTCTCCAGCTCTCACAATTCCAACATCCGGCATAATTTGGACGTCTCTGGAAATTCCCTCTTCTATATGGGTACCGCCCTACTCTACCAACATTGTTTCCTCGGAAACCATTATCTTGAAGTTCTTGCTGCTCACCTTTATGTGCTGAATCCACACTTTTCGCCCTTGGTCTGATGACTGGATTCTGGTCCTGTTTAGTGTACGCTGCACAGACTATTTCCTCACTCATTAGTTTCCCAATAGAACTGTTAGGATGTGCAGTCATGTAATTTTGCCCTAACTGAGACATTGTGTCTATGTCCTTTGGCTTACGTTCTTCAAAGAAAGCCACTAAATTGGTATTACATGAAGCTAATACTTTGTCTCTTAACACTAAATCTACTAATTTATTAAAATCTTTCCCTACTTCTGCGAGCTCCATCCATTTGTTAAATGTATTCTTTACAGTGTTAACAAAGTCTGTGAAATCTTGATTTGTCTCTGGCACTAACTGTTTAAACTTTGTCCTATATCCATGCTCAGTGAGTTGGAACTTTGTGAGGAGACGCTGACGCAAAATAGTGTAGTTGTTTCTTTCTTCTACAGGTAAATTGAACATGGTGTCTAGTGCCTTGCCCGTAAGAAATTCGCCAAGTCGCATCGCATACTCTTTCTCTGGAATACCTAACGCTTTGGCTGATGCCTCGAACCTGGCCAAATAATTTTCAAGTTGATCCCGGTCTGTAAAATATGGCAGTTTTAATCTCTGTGACGACTGCGACGGTCTTCTGCTTTCCTCACTTTGACCTTTCGAAGATAGTTCTAGTTTTCTTAACTCGATTTCAGTTTGCATCTGACACTTGATCTTCTCTTTCTCAATTTCCATTTCAGCTAACTTTACTTCCTGTAGACGTTTGTTTTCCATTTCAGCTAGTTTTACTTGTGTCTCTTCCTGTAGACGCTTGTTTTCTATTTCAGCTAACTTTACTTCCTGTAGACGTTTGTTTTCCATTTCAGCTAGTTTTACTTGTGTCTCTTTCTCTTCCTGTAGACGCTTTGCCTCGCGTTCATTATGCCTCTCCTCTCTTTCCCAGTGCTGAACTTCTTTCAATTTTGCTTCTGCAAACTCCTGTAACTCTTTACCTTTCAGGCCTATTCGTTCCCCTGCTTCAATATATTCCATTAAAGTAGGCATCTTGTACTTGTGAACACGTTGCTGTCTGTCAGCCAACTATAAATGTGAAGACTCTGCTGTTAGTCTTTGTGTCACTTCCCTAAGTACACCAGCACTCCCTGTGTACGAAAATTCGTAGTGCTAAAATATCACTCTGTACTCACCCAGTCACTCTATAAGCACTAGGTAGTGAGGGGGGGGGAATATTAACTATACTCCCTCGTATATATATATATATCAAATAACTGTAGAACAATTCCTGGAAATAGTTGTAAACATACATATACATACACAAATGAATGATACACACTAAATGCCAATTATTAAACGCTAGACGCATAGGCCGGTGACACGCATACGGATGATTACATAGAAATAAAAACCACTGACATAAACATGCCCATGAAAGACCATACCGTGCGCATAATATGAACTGACAAATACCATCTAGATAGAAGCTGTATTAACATAAGAATTACAACAATACCATATATCCAAAGAACTCAAATATTATATGTAACAGTAAAGAGAAAACAGTAAAAAGAACAAATATAAAATGAATAATGTACATAGATATGACGATAGACACTTGGACACCGTGTATAATGTCGAGACGACCCAATGCCACAGCACAAAACAAACTGACTCGTCAGCTGCCTCTCAACAACATACAATATGTACCTAGACAATTTCACCTTTGCTTTGTCTCCCGCATTTCGAGAAACAATGCAAAAATATCCTACTTATTACGAACACTGGACCACATACAAATAATTACGTAACGCACAACAACAATACTTAGGACGATGAGAACAACAGAAGCAAGCAAGGATTGCCGACACCAATGCGATGGTAGAATATTACAAAAGTCCTTAATTTGTTTTAATAGTGTCCGAAAATAGCCTGGAAATGTCTGTCCGTTACTGTTTTGAAAAGATTACGACGTTAGATTCCCACAATGAATTAATGTTCTGATGCGTTGTGAGTTGTCACTTTTTGTTGACGTGGTGACACGATTTTCGACTGTCGTAAAAGTTTAAGATGATGTTAATTATCCCAACGCCTTGTATCTTCACAGTCCGTAATGTTTTTGTAACCCTCCCTGTGGAGTTGGCGTGTGATTGTATAATGTCTGTTATCGCTCTTGTTTTGCCAGAAATATAGGGTTGTCGTTGCGTTTTGGGGAGCCGAAAATACCTTTAAAATCAATTAATGTTTATCTGCGTAGTCACTGTCGCTTTGAAGTGATGGTATGGTTTCACTGTTGCTGACCAGGTTAAACCAACGAATGGCAGAAAATGATCACGCGCTTTAAATCCGTTTTGCAAGTCTTTTTTGGTGAAGAAAGCCGCTCATACTTGCGAAGACGGCACCTGAATGACTGTTGTGGTTTGTTTGCCCATGATGACACACACACACACGCAGACGTTAAACGTAAATCCTAGTTTCAGTAGAAAAACAACGTGTTTATCTCGTTCTACTCTGGACAATTTGTCAGTAACTTTCCATTGTCCACGGCCTTGAACCCGCCGGGCATCTCTGTTTCTCTTTATCACAATAATCCGTGCAGAAACTTTTACTTTTCTGTGGAGCAAGGATTGTCACCTTTGTGTGTTCCCCACACTTTACTCCTATAACTCCCCTCCTCCTGGCGAGTGTTTAACCATGAATTACCCTCGTAACTCGCTTGGCGCCCCTTTCCGTCTTATTATCTGCGCCGAACTCTGAAAACGCCGTACACACACACACACTCGCTGTCCACAAGTTCACCTGACCTTCACCTTTGGCGTCTGTCTATTTTTCGTGAACATCTGTCCTAAACAGCGCCGACTTATTGTCCGCTGTCCTCCAGACAGCTCTATCAGCAGCGCAAAACCTTGTCTGTGTACTGTGAGTAAACCCCGCTGTCCCCTCTCCCTCTCAGGGCGGGCAATGGTTTTACCTGTGGTGGCTTTGTTTTCCTGTCCACTTGAACTGTCTGTCTTGTATTTGCCGTGCGCTGGCTGTTTTTTAATGTACTGTGGTGGCCTTTCGTGAACTCTCTGCTAGCCAATTCCCGCACAGGAGAAACCCCAGTGTTTATATCGTGGACACACTTTCCCCGTCTACTCTCCCCACTCCGAGTGAGAAATGATATTTTTACCTGGTTTCCCGTGGACTCTGTATTAATTCTCCGACACTTTTGAAATGCGTTGTCTACTGAAAATGGTGTTTATTCTTGACAGGAGAGCCCTCATCATTGTTGTTGTAATTGGGCATCCGACTAATGTCTCTGATGTTAGTATTCTCTCTAATCGACGAGTTCACAGATAAACGGAATGACAACAATGTCTATATTGTTCTTGATCGGACGAAGCCTCCCAGAAATCTTCTCTGACACAAAGTGAATGTTGACTAAGTGACAGATAGAGTGGCTATGGTTGTGTCTAGGGTATGTCCTTGTAAAATGTGATGTTTAACAACAGATTAACCAAGATGCATCACCACCAAACACCAGTCAGTGAACAAGCGTTGATTTGCGCACATAATATTCCTTTAATTCTGAATTAACACAGACACATGTAGCATATAAATCCAGGAACAATAATTCTCTAAGAATATATCTCCATCCCAATGGAACACTTCGAATAACACTACCTCTCAAGGCTACTAAATCTCGTCCCACACGACAGGTATACTAGCCTCTCTCTAGGCCCGACTCAAAGTAACCCACTCTGGGTCTCGAATTCCACTCACTATCCCTGGAACCCACAGTGCGGAGTTATCTTCCGAACTCCGTCACAATTCTTCACTTTCTCAGACCACGACCTTCTCCTGGTCCGGTCTAAACTCAACTCCCTCTCAGCTCGGAGTCCAAACATCAACTGATCTCCGTCAATCTTTGTCCCTCTCTTTTCAACAAATCTATCCCCCACATTGCCTCCCACATAACACACAACCTCACTGCCCCAACTGTCTGCCTCACCAGCTGACTTCTTCTCAGCTCCCCCTTTCAATTACTGTCTTCTCATTTTCGCCCTCTGGGGAACTTACTATCCGCCCTATTTTATCTCGTGAACTGTTTATATTGTACGGCCACTCACCTTAATGCCAATGACCACAGGCATGTGTCAAAGCCAATATCAGCCTATTAAAAGGGGTGTGAGACAGGGATGTGTAATGTCTCCAGATCTGTTTTCCCTGTACAGTGAAAGTATTTTCAGAAATATTGAAGATATGGAAGGAATCAACATTGGGGGACGATGCATCAATAACATTAGATATGCAGATGATACAGTCTTGATTGCAGACAATGAACAGGACCTGCAAAATTTAGTAGATGCGATTGTTACACACAGTGAACAACTAGGGTTAGAATTAAATTGTAAAAAGACACAGATTATGGTCGTCACTAGGAAGGACGAAATACCACAATGTAATATACAAGTAAATGGGAATATTCTTCAACAAGTGAGCAGGTACAATTATCTCGGAACAGTAATAACATCTGATGGGAGATGTCTTGAAGAGATTAGAACAAGAATCGCCATGGCAAAAGTAGCCTTTAGCAAGATGAAAAACATATTGACCGAATAAAAAGATGTCAATTGAAACGAGAAAAAGAGTGTTGAGATGCTACATTGAACCTGTACTTTTATATGGATGTGAAGCGTGGACAATGAGCAGTCAGGCTGAAAAACATCTGATGGCTGTAGAGATGTGGTTTCTGAGGAAAATGCAAAGAATACCATGGACGCCAGAAAGACCAATGAACAAGTCCTTCAAGAAACAAATGAAGATCGTAAATTGATTAGAGAAATTAGACGTAGACAGTCAAAATTTTTTGGGCATGTTATGAGAATAAATGGATTGGAGAATTTGGTGACAACTGGTAAAGTCGAGGGGAACAGACCAAGGGGAAGACCTAGAAGCAAGTACCTGGATGGCTTGGCCTTGTGGCATGGTCGAGACAGAAACACGGAGCTGATCCACGACTCTGGTGATCGAGTGAGATGGCAGAACATGACCGCCCACGCTTACCGGCATGGCACATGATGGATGGAAACAATAACCAAAGAAACATCAAATTAGATTTGATATGTTTGCTCTGAAGAATTAGAAAGAGGTTAATGATAACTATGCTAACCATTACGCCATCTCTACTCTGTTACATGGTATTCTTGCCATTTCCCCACAAACCACACAATCTGTGATGATATCATCACATTAGTCTCATCTTCTATGTCCGAGTATCGCATGCATGTATTCTCTATATAGCAGCACTTCGACACAATTTTCATAATTGTGACCATCCTGTAAAACGTTACGTTTTCTATGACGATTGCTGTTTTAATCGCTACGAGACATCTTCCGTCCGATGTTATATCCGTTTAAAGATAATTTTACACAACTCATCTTTTCAAGATTGTCCCGGTCTACTTGAATGTGGTATTTTTTTCTGATTGAAAATGACCATAATTTCTGATTTTTTTTCTTCCTACAATTCAATTATAAATCTAGTTAAAATGGAATAACGCCTCAGTATTTTACTGTATAACATACAGTATAATATCACCGTGGAAGCCTGCACAATGGTGTAATGGGTAGGACGTTAGCTGACAATGGCATTAGGGCGGTTAGACGAGGGTTCGATGTCACCTCTTGCCGTTCTCTTATGGAAGGCAAAGACTGACTACCTACTTCTCGGTGCCCTCACGCCTACAAAATGTAATGATCCTAACACATATTTACAATAGGTTCATGGTATGGGACTTTTAAAAAAAAAAAACAGTGTGGAAATATTACAGAGTTGACACTAAAGCGCTGTAAGCTCTTGACACTGTACAATAACATCCACTAAGTGCTGCAAATTCTCTTCATGGTCTCTTAAAGAAACGTATTGGGGAAATGGTAAGGAAAATAAAGGATCGTTTTACAGGCCTTAAAGCATATAGGGCGTATGGTGCAAGAGTCGTGATTATATAGACCAATCAGCACTCGAGGGGTCATGTGGCCAATATTAAGCCGGTCGCCTTTATTGTCCCAAGACATTTCCAGGTCTCAACTTTAAGCTTCGTCGACCTAGGAGCTCAGCCCAGCTTTCATATTCTGCCTCGATGCGGATTCTAATTCACAAACGTAGGACCAGAATTAAACGTGCAGCCATTACGATACCGCAGACCCTTACTATGTGGTGTTTTAAACCACTCAACACACGATGAGTGATGTGGTCTAAAGCACACCAGCTTAAAGTTTAGGCGATCTAAATGCATAAGGGATCAGAGATTTTTATAAGTAATCACTAATTTCAACGAACCTGCTTTTACAAATATGCAATCAATAATCAGGTGCCGTTTCCACACTGAAGGTTGACTGCAATGATTTCCAGCACTGTCTATAACTCGCCTTGATTGTATCTCGTACATTCTGTCAGATTGCTGTTCGTCCATCTCTTGATGGTATCTTCCCACGTGTAGCTTTGTCTTTCGTTTGCTCGCTAGCCTTCAACTTTATCCACCATTATGGTTTTTATCAGAGTGTTACGTTCTTTCAACTTTGCCCAAATATTTCACTCAATTCATCTTTCTTTCTTTTATTAGTCTAGTCCTCTTTTCATGGGGGTGGGAGTGGGGTGGGAGAATATGTTGGTGGTAGGGTGTTTGTGGGTGGGATGTGTGTGTGTTTATGGATGGAGGGTGTGTTGTTGGGTGGGGATGTGTGTGTGGGGGATGTCTGTGTAGTTGGGGAGATGTGTGTGTGGATGGGGAGATGTGTGGGTGGGAGGTGTGTGGTTAAGGGATGTATGGTTAATGGATTGTGATTGGGGGATGAGTGACTGGAAGGTGGGTGGGTCTAGGATGTGTGGGTGGGTGAGTGTGTGTAGGTTGGGGAATTGGTGGGGGATGTGTGTATGTGTGTGGGTAGGTGCGAGATGTGTGGGTTGGCGGGGATATGTGTGGGTAGGGGTTTGTGTGGTTGGGGGATGTGTGTTTGGCTGGGTGGTTGGGATGTGTGGGTGGGTGGTGGAGGATATGTATGTGGGTGAGTGTTTGTTGGTGGAGGATGTGTGTGTGGGTGAGGAGATGTGTGTAGGTGGGGAAATGTGTGGGTGGGTGATGGGTGGGTGGGTGCATGTATGTGTGCCTGGGGATGTGTGGTGAGTGGGAGATATGTGTGTAGATGGGGAGATGTGTGTAGGTGGGGGTGTGTGTGGGTGTGAAATGTGGGGGATGGATGGATGGGTGGGGGAATGAATGTGTGCCTGGGGGTGTGTGTGTGGTTGGATGGAGAATGTGTGTGGGGTATGTGTGGGTGGATGGGAGATGGGTGGGTGGGTGGGTGGGGGATGTGTCTCATAACATGGTAAGATGCATTGTTAATGTTTACAACATTCTTTTGAAAGTGTTTAGTTTCTTATGTGAATGTATTATGCACTATTGATTGAACGAAAGATGAGTGATTGGAAGGGCCGAATGTAAGACGGGCCTGCGTGCCCGATTTGTTACCCTTTGAAAATAAAGTCCGTCCGTTCGTTCGTTCATTCCCAGTGTTTCTATAACCTCTGTATTTGATTGTTTGTCTTTCCTTGACGTACGACATATTCTTATGTCGAAATATGAAATGTTGAAATACAATATTTTAAAATATTTTCTTAGGGCTACTCTCATTCTTCTTAACATTTCTGCCATCTGAGACTGGCTGTTATGTTTGTCTACATTCCCCTGTGTCTTATTCTTATAACCCAAACCGTATGAAGTTGGTGTCATCATTGGCAACAGAGACCTGTATCTCTTTTTATGGTCAATGTCGCAAGATATTTATCACTGTTTAGTCCATGTCACATGTTTTCCATTATGTTTATGTACATCCTCACGTGTTGCTAATAATGTTTTAAAACTAAAGTGTCTCTATACTCCGGTTATGTCTTTCTGTATATTTACTGCTCGAAGTTCAAATTTGTTTTGTCTGTATCGTTACATTAGTATCCTGTGCGACGTACAGACATGTATTGTGGAACTGATTACATCATTGTATTATATAATACACGGAAACCTTTTAGTCTAATCTTTATATTAATATTTATGTAATAGACGGACACGTTTTTTTCTAATCATTAGATTAATTTAAGCAAAGACGCCATAACAATATACTGCACGATTTCTTGCCTGGAATATTTCGCTGCAACTCCTCAGGTGCATACTGCAGAGTTATATATCAGGTAATGTGAAAAAAATAGTAATAATTTGGCTGAAATTTGGTGTATATCGTCGCTAACATTGCGCGAATGTGTAGAACATTATATCCACGAAGTATAACACTTTTGCATAATATTAGTATATCATGCAATACACGGACATGTTGTGTTTAAAACTTAAATAAGTATGTTATATTATGCGCGGACACGTTCTGTCTAATCGTAACATTAGTATATCGTATGATGCACAGAATGATCTGTATATGTCATTATTTAGCATACTTCATGATAATATGGAGAATGTTTGTCTAAACTATTATAATAATATCTTGTATAATGCACCGACAAGTTTCATAAACTGTAATCTAGAAAATATGACTTCTTACTTAAAACAATATAACATAAAAGTCTTTCAGCGCGTGCCGTATTATAAGATTAAAGAAAACACACCACAGACACGACAATAAGGTCAAATGCTGGAAACAAGAGTGGAAAGTAGAACAAGGAAAAATGATTATACAAGAGATGTGTGCTTTTAAGTGCGACATTATTCAAGACAGAAATTAAAGAGTTCCACAAGATATACGTGGTGTTGGTAATCATTTCATCTTAAACATCGAAACAAATGATCAGGAAAATGTACAACCCGCCCAAAGTATAATAAATTTTATGAGAATAATGATGATGTTTTCAATTGCATCTACTTTGCTTTAAAGGAATGTCAATTATTGTCTATAATTTATGCCGCCAAATATTTTTTAATGGATTGAGTTGAGTTGAGTTAAGAACTAACATCACTGTACACAGGACATTCCCATACGTGCTTCGTCCCCTCATTCAACAGCCAGCGAAGATTCATATTACTAATCGTTCTCATCGCTATCTGATTTAAAGTTCCCCCGGTCTTCCCTCTCAATTTTGAGATTCTTACAATTTTATAAATAATAGTCATATTAGAGACGTGGTTAGTTCACTGGCTTGGAATCACAATAGTGGAGTGTTTGTTCCACAATTATGGGAGTCTTGAGCGACGATATGAATAACACTGGCAACATAATGATGATAATTTTAGCGGAAGTGACGTTCAGTCACCATTTCATACTGTTACTTAACTTGCGGTGTACGCTAGTACACTGCCTCTTTACAAGTTCAGTTTTGTGAGCATGTTGCTAGCGAGATTGTTAATAGTAATATGCAGATCGTTGCTTCATATTGACCAGTAGCTAAACATGGCACCACATACAAGCAATGATGTGCAGACCAGATGGAAGAAAGGGAAGAGGCCGACCTCGTAATCGATGGACGCAAGGAATAACAGAGTCCATGTGAATATTGATACATGAAGCCCATAAGCGGGCATTCTCAGCAAAGTGGCCTGTATCTGTTCAATTCGAGGACCAATTCTGTTGGAGTATCAACAAGATTAAGTTGACTGCTTCTTTCTTTGCAGTTATTCGTATTCTTGTTTGAAGGTGAACGAAGAAGAAGGAGAACACATTTAATTCCATCTAGATTTGATAAGTTTCAGCTACATGAACCACACAAGTTTAGTTTGCTTAATTGAGGCGATGTGTAAAGGTCTCCAAATTGCAAGGATATCATTATCATTATCGCGTCATCAAAATCGTCATAATCAGCGCCCTCATCATCACCGACACCGTCATCGTCGTCATCGTGATTAAGTCTCTTGTTTTAGGGGGGGGGGGGCTGAGTGGTCTCGAGGTATGGTGTCCGACTCGAGTGCTGGAGGTCCCAGGTTCAGGCCCCGGTGAGGACCGGAATTTATTTAAAAAATCCACCTGGACTTCCAGTAATAAAATTTCCCCTGGTCTCTGGGTAGTGAGATCGGACGTCGTGTATATTGTTGCGCACGTAAAAAATCCCCTGGCAGTTGGAAATCGAAAAAGAGTAGCCTAACGGCGCTGCCCGGGCAAAATTTCGAGTTAAAAATCTACCCAAAGTATTTCAGGATACTCGCCGATGCAACGGAGTTCGTGCATTGAGCTGAGTTTCTCCAGACTCTGGTGAGTTAGGAGGCAAACTAAGCACTTATGTGTTAAACCGTGTGCCGTGATGTTGATCCAACTACTAAACTAAACTAAACTAAGTCTCTTGTTAACTAGCGGAAGCGATGATGCTTCTCCGCATCCTGCAATCTCTTACATGTACCACTTCGTATATTTGGCACTTTCTCGTGCCATAACAAAACGCTATCAAGAACATTTTCTCGTTGTCTTCATCTGTCTTTCTTTTCACCAATTGTTCAAATTACCGCAAGATGTTTTACTTTTTTATCTTCTTTTGCGGTGGCCAAACAACGCCGACTAACTCTTTTTTATATTTTGATAAGATTTCTTTGTGTCTTAGACTCCTTCAACGCATTTTATTACTTATTTTGGCTTTTCAAGTAATTTTCAGCTTGATATACAAGCAAAATCTGCATTCTATCAAATGTTTGCAATTGGTCAATGTCTTTGAAAGTTAGAAAACTAGTTCTTGCACGTTACATAGAACTAATTTTCACACACCTGCGAATCCCTGGAAACCCTGGAGATGTGGTTTTTATAGAAGAATGATGAAAATTAATCGGACAGCCAACAAGAGCAGTCAGGACATTTTAAGGGAAGCTGAGTCGCAAATACAACTTATGACAAACATCAGAAAGAGGCAGTCGTCGTATTTTGGCCACGTTATGAGAAGAGAAAACCGGGAACATGTTGTGACAACCGGAAAGATTTGCGGAAAGAGAGATAGAGGAAGGAATTGTGAGAAGATTCTTGACAGTCTTGTGTTGTGGCATGGAAGGGTGTCAACACACGAATTGATCCATGACGTCGGAGATCGTAATTTGTGGAGAGGCATGATCGCCCACGATAGTCGTCAAGGACTGAATGATGATGATACCAAGACATAAAGGTATGCTTCAAAATTATGACTATTAACTTATCTGCAATGTTTATCATCATTATTTACGACTTAAAACACCTGAGACGAAATAGCCCGTGTATCAATGGTTCTCAACGGGCGGGGAATCTCCCCCCCCCCCCAAGGGGAATTTTAGGGTTTCCCGGGGGGGGGGGGAATTAAGATTATTTCAAGATCGCAGTAATATATAAACTAGTTACTTTATATTGTTTTTCCCTCTAAGGTTCTGTACTTCTCGCCCTAATGAAATTCGCTTTATAACGTAAGTAGACCCACAAATCACATTTTATGTAGATGTCTAGACTCGTTCTAGTATGTGTTATTAAATTTAGCTTCCATTTTTATGTATACTGTTTAAGGGTTGGGGGGGGGGGGGGATAGGGACGAAACTCGAAAGTGGGGAGAGAGAATGACGTTCTGAATATATGGTAAAGGGGGGCATGGGCCAAAAAAGGTTGAGAACCACTGCTCTAGACAGACGACTTGACAACACAATACTGGCGCCTTTCGAAAAACTAAGTCAAATTCACAAACCACTCAGAAGTTATAAATGCGAGGTCGTCAGGGCTGACCATGGCAACCGGATACATCTCAAACACAGATTTCAAATCCGAGTTCCTGAATGTTCTGTGCACACGTCAAGCTAGATCAATAATCAATAATCAATCAGCTTTGTCTCTTGATCATAGGCCAATTTTCGGACTTGGTTATCGGCAGTTTATTCCAGAGTTCAATGGTTCTATCTCTCGTGATGTCAGAGCTTGGGACAACACGGGATAATTATTAATATGTACGAGGTTTAAGAAGTAATAACACGGCTACAGGAACATATATGAGGAATGTTACACAGCAGATGGCTAGACACTGCAACTCGTGGACTAATATAAAGATCCATGGGAAACTAGATATTGGGACTCACAATATAAGGATAGAGAGATAGCTAGATAGTGGGATGGATGGAATAATACAAGGAAGCAGGAGTAGCTAAATAGTGAGACTCATAATTCAAGGATATAAGGATAGCTAGATAGTGAGACTCATATTACAAGGATAGAGTGATAACTAGATAGTGTGACGGATGGAATAATACAAGGATACATGGGTAGCTAAATAGAGGGACTAATGGAGTCATACACACATACAGGAATTGTTAAATAATAGGACTTGTGGATGAATACGAGCATTGAGGGATAGCTAGATTGTGGAACGCATGGGCTAATACAAGGGTACATGGGTAGCTAGATAGAGGGGCTAAAGGGGTGATACAAAGATAGAGGGGTAACTACATTGTCGGACTAAAGGAATAATTCAAGAATAAAAGGGTAGCTAGACAGTGGGACTGATGGAGTAATACAAGAGTAGAGGGTTTAGCTAGATGGTGGGACTCATGAACTAATTTCAGGATACTGAGATCACTAGATAGAATACAGACATACAAGCAAATAGATAGGCAAGCAGACAGATTGGCAGATAGAAAGACAGTTAGACGGAAAGATAGATAGTCAGACGGATGGACAGACATACACCCAGAAACTAAGATAAATAGATAGATGGATATATGCATAGGCTGATTGATTGATTGATTGATTGATTGGTTGATTGATTGATTGATTGATTGATTGATTGACATACATACTTACCATAAGAACTTAAAAGGTTGCTAACGGCTGATAAAGTAGTACGAAAGATCTTGGACATTTCAATGATCGATAGTGATATGCAGTTCGAGCACTTATTTGAGATTCTATATATGGGATATGTATTTCATCATTATCAGCATTATTATGTGCCATGCCGTTAAGCGTGGGCGGTCTCGTTTCGCCACCTCACTTGATCACCCGAGTCGTGGATCAGCCCTGTGTTCTTGTCTCGACCATACCACGTAGCCAACCCATCTAGGCATTTAATTCACTGCCTTCACATTTTTCCTTTCCCCTAATCATACCAGTTGTCACAAAGTTCTTCGATATATTTCTTTTCACAACGCGACCAAAACATTGTGACTGTCTACGCCTAATTCCGATTTTTAACTGTTTTTTGTAGGACTTGGTCATTGGTTTATCTGTCTGTCATTGGTATAGATGCATAGGCTGATATATATATATATATATATATATATATATATATATATATATATATGATATATATATATATATATATATATATATATATATATATATATATATATATATATACACAATATATACATATATTATATATATATATATATATATATATATATATATATATATATATATATATATATATATATATATATATATATATATATATATATAGGGTGTTTGCAAAGTCTCACTACACTTTGTATGTAGAACAGCTGCTTCTTGGAGAGTATGTTTTTTGTTTGCACGACCGTTCAGTTGCTTTAAAATGATGGCTTTTTGTACTTGATTTGGGAACGTAAACTACAAGTACCCCAGAAATCGGAGTTAGTTCACCTGATGGAGAGGGGCACTGGTATTAGGGAAAGTTAGCCATCGTGATCGAGTTCAAAGTGAGCGAAGATACTTAAAAATTACATCAGTGTGGTGAAGTAAGCGAAGCGATATTTTTCTTTCATAAAATTCACCCCAAGACACATGGACATAGTCAAAAGCAGACTGGTGCCTGTACACATTCAAAGGAATAAGAAACGCTCATAATCGAGCCGCAGGTTCTTGGCAGAACATCGCTCACATCACAGTGCGAGGAAATGTCTCTCTATCCTAGGCCAGTTATCCCGCCGCATGCATCCTCATAACCCAGGTCTGCAACGTCCTGTGTCCATCTTCCTGCGTCTTCTTGCATGAACCATGTCTCCCATCACTTGTCTCTCTCATCACTCATGCACCGCTTTCTGTACCTCTTCATCGGCAGAAAAGTTTTGAAACGTCCTACTCTACTCATATACTTGCTGGACTGACAGGCATGCAGCACCGTACGAGGTCTTCATTCGCTGACTAATTTCTACAGGTTTCACCCTTTCACTAATCACAAAACGGATTACAGAACGCTGCTCCTCTATGTCAAACGTGTGGCGGCCATCTTTAAATTGTCCTTATGAAGTCAACGTGTTCGTCTGCATGGTGATGTATCATGCTAAACACTCTTTACGTCTTTAAAATCAAATTGAGAGATTACAAGACAATGTTATTGTTATTGTAATTTATACCACACTTTTAATGTTTTCATTTGGATACACCTTTTATTTTAGTTTCTGGAAAATGACACTCTTTATGCGCTACGTTTCTTCGATATTCAGTTCTTGTACGATGTCAGTTATTTTATTCACTGTCCATGTAATTCTATGAATGTGTCGGTATCATTTCAACTCAAAAGTCTCCGTTATCTTCTGTAGTGATTCGGAAATTCACATCTATATGTTGCCACCGGGACGATCCATGTTCTCAACAATGCTACTGTAACTTACTTGCTGTTGCAGAGCTATAGGTTCTAAATAACGTTTAAC
>JACEFZ010016062.1:0-18353 GCA_014155875.1 Cepaea nemoralis
ATAGCACAATGAAGTTACCAGTCTAATGTCACGAAGCACATTACACATCTCTAATAATAAGCTCTACCTTATCATTTACAGCGTCTAGCTGGTTGATGTAATGACTGACAAACTGTCGCCTTGCCTGCGTAATTAATAAACCAAACCAGTAACTGCTACACACTGTAAAGCACATCGTTCGGCCTAGTTTATTTACACACCACTCGCTGTGGAATACGGCTTGTTCCGTCAGGTACCACATTACATCGCTGATCGATAAAGCCTACTTAAATATGCAAACCGCCAACTGTAATGGATAACGCTACGCGACAACTCAATTTTGCGACGGCAATTAATTCATTCCGGGAACTCAGCACGGCATCACGACAACAGTTAAATAATAGAATAAGTATTCAACTAACCTGTGATTGAAGAATCACAAACTTGACTGCAGATGTCCGCACTGGCCGCGAATATTGACATAAAAATTACATCAGCCTGTTGGCTGCGATCTGCCTACGCTGAGGTTTGGTGGGCGACTGCTCACGACAAAGTCAGTGCGCCTTCCACTCGCCTACCCGGGCCGCGTGACTTTCATGATTCACGGAGAAACCCAGAGTCACGATATGTTCTCTCAACCCCGTGCTGCATGAAGCACCCGTGAATTTAGAGCTCTTTCCCACGTACGAACTTGAGGGAACATTCTAGATTTTTCTATAAATAACTAGAATAGCTCCGCCCCGCACGACTTTTGGATGGGGAATCCCCTATTAATTGATATTAATTCAAGGGAGACCAACGCATCGCACTCCCTTCAAAGGGATATTATGCAGAGATCTGCCGATCTGTAGGCGTTTCGATCCTTAAATACGTTGTATATCAATCAACCTTACTGACTATTTCATAGGGAACAGTATGAGTGAAGCCTCGTATTTGTAGACCGACCCACTCTGCATTCCTCATGCGGTATGTCGCAGGCATTTTCTCTCTCTCTCGCTCTCTCTCTCTCTCTCTCTCTCTCTCTCTCTCTCTCTCTCTCTCTCTCTCTCTCTCTCTCTCTCTCTCTCTCTCTCTCTCTCTCTCTCTAATAATAGAGATAATAATAATAATAATAACAAAACCCTAGTATAACAGTCAGTCCCCTTTTTGTATGCCAGTATATTCCACATAGATTGAAGGCTAAGACCAAAATTAGGAGGGTACTGATCAGAGAGTTGCTTTTTGCAGATGATGCTGCAGTTACGACCCACTCTGAGGAAGAATTGCAATGTCTACTATCTGCATTCTCCAATGCTTGTTCTGAATTTGGTTTAACAATTAGCAAAAAGAAGACACAGATTATGTCACAAGGTGCACATGGGGTACCATCAATCTTTATTGACGACGCCGAACTAGAGATAGTAGACCATTTTACATATCTAGGATCAGTGGTAAATAGCAAATTATCCCTAGATCAGGAAATCAACATCCGGATTGGTAAGGCAGCAACAACAATGAACAGGTTAAGAAAAAGAGTCTGGGAGAACAGGAAGCTTACTGCCAAAACAAAAGTCCTTGTCTATCAAGCCTGTGTCCTTAGTACTCTTCTCTATGGCAGTGAAACCTGGACAACTTACTCACACCAAGAGAACAACTTAAATAGCTTTCATATGCGGTGTCTGCGAAGAATTCTTGGTATTAAGTGGCAAGACAAAATCACAAATACTGAAGTATTGGAAAGATCAGGTTGTGTGACAGTTTATTCCATGCTCAGTCTTCGTAGACTTAGATGGATAGGACATCTTAGGAGGATGGATGATGGTAGAATACCAAAGGATATCTTTTTGGTGAATTACAAATGGGTAAGAGATCTCAGGGTCGGCCTCTACTACGATAGAAAGATGTGTGTAAGCGGGACATGATTGATACAGGCATTGATAATGCACATTGGGAGCAAGTCGCCGCTGAACGTGTTGCATGGAGGGCAAATATCAGAAATGGAATAAAGTCAAAGGAGAAAATTATTGCAGAAAAGTCACACACCAAGCGTTTGAGACGTAAGATGGTGCATGATGGTGGAAATGACCACGTGTTCACATGCACCCACTGTGAACGGACATTTACAGCGCAAATTGGCCTTATCAGTCACACTCGCTACCGCCATAGTTAAAAGTTATTATGCCTTTTTAAAGCACAAACTATCGTCTGTCAAGACGGCAAGGTGCCAATGATATTCCACATGGCTAATAACAAGTGTCAGACCATTATCTAATATTACTGTGTCGTGTAGTTTTGATGTTCGCATTTTGCCCATGCCTTTATAATGCATATCTTTTATATTGTTGCTGTTCTTTGTTAGCCTTGAATGATGTGTGAATGAAATAATGTATGAAAGAGAGTGATAGAAGGGCAGAATGTTAGACGGGCCTGCGTGCCCAATTCTTAACCCTTTGAAAATAAAGTTTGTTCGTACGTTCTCTCTCTCTCTCTCTCTCTCTCTCTCTCTCTCTCTCTCTCTCTCTCTCTCTCTCTCTCTCTCTCCCAAAAATCTTGCTTCTCTGTGCCTACCTGCATCTCGTGTATTCCAGTGGTTGGATCTCATACAGCACTAATAACACAAGCACTGGCCGATTTGATCCTTAAATGTGTTGTATAACTGTCAACCTGGCTGACCATTTCATAGGGAACAGGATGAGAAAGCGTCGTACTTGTAGACAGAGGGGGGGGGGGGGGGGTACGGGGTGTCAGGCATAGGTAGCACCTTTGGTAAGGATGACTCTCACCTCTTCAGGACCCATCCCCCACTGGTCAAAGCCTGACACCCAGCTCACGCCTGTGGCTCCTAGTAGCTGTCAGAATGTGACAGCGGCCACTCCCCGG
Organism: Cepaea nemoralis; assembly: GCA_014155875.1. Classification (NCBI taxonomy): domain Eukaryota; kingdom Metazoa; phylum Mollusca; class Gastropoda; order Stylommatophora; family Helicidae; genus Cepaea; species Cepaea nemoralis. Next base: position 2,839 of record JACEFZ010016062.1, read on the forward strand.
GCAACAGCTGTGAGAGGCTGGCTAAACCAGGCGCGGGTAGCCTATTTTTTGTCAAACCAAGCGGTGAAGTAGGGTATGCCTACCCAGCATGTGAAGACAGGATCCGGCAGACTGCGTGGAAGAAATCATTCCTGATTCAACGGGCAAGACGGCGTTTACCTGCAAAGCGTTGTGGAACGTAATGAGCACGGCAAGGCACGTAGAGCGCCCTGGTCATCCACTACACCTGTATTCGTCTCCAGTCGTCTTGACTTGTCCTGTCACTGGATTCAGATGGACTCAGGCGAGAGAGTGAGGTCGACGAATTGTGCAACTCTTCCTCACTTTAATCCAATTCATCGCGCAAGTCATTCTTCATCCAACGTCATATATCACCTTCAAGCATTTTGGTTATTGGCGAGTGGCGAAGCGGCAGGCGTGGGTACGCTGGCAGCCATAGTAGTAGACCTGCACACAGGCGGCTCAGGCCATATGGTCGTCTTCTACTGACCGGAGCAGCAGTGGGATTCGGCAGCCCCCTGAGCGACTGAGCAGCCCTCTATAGGAACACACTGCTCACCTCCATAGCATGAGGAAGGGGCTAGAAAAGGTGCCATTAACATTGTCTGCTCCATGACTACCTAACCAGCTAGCCGCGGTTGGTGGGTACCCTAAACTGCGGTCGACATACAAGCAAAAAAAACAACAACAGGTAAAGCTAAAAGAGCAAACCATATTCCCTTAACAATCGGAACTTGGAATGTACGCACCTGTCGCAGAACTCAGTGGGTCTGCCTCGTGATGGGTCTGCTTGAGGAAATGTCCGTTGAGACATCGGGCAGACGGGTGAAGAAAATTTGCCGGTGAAAGGGAATTAACCAGTAACTTGACTCAACCCGACCAGAGTCGTTGCTCGCCCTTTAAGAATATTCCAGTACGTGGGTGGCGGAACAGGGTTTCGGACAAGACGGACTGCGCATGTCCGACGCAAGCGCAGTCGATTGTCCCGGAACAAATGATCAGTTGGAGACGAAGGTTGATGGCAGGCAGTCGACATTTTGAGTCGACAGTGCTGAGTGATAGAGAGCGGGACGTCGTGTCTTGATGAGGGTTGAAGACCTTTGACATCATGTCCAGTTGCAGTGACAACGCTTCTCGTATCCACTGTTGTGCTGTTTGTGTGAAGGTATGTGTACAACCTTTTCCCCTAACTAGTGCAGTGTCGGGGATTCGAATTATGAGATTTCGTTAACGCGTGACCGGCGCGAGAAAGGAGGTCACGTGTGAACATTGGTACGGTTGTGTTTTCTGACTGTAAATTAAGCCTGTGGCAAACTATAACAGAGCATCTCTGTTAAGGGGTTCAGATGGGTGTGCAAAGGGAAAAAGACTAGTATACAAGGCACGGCTGAGCATCCCGTTGGGATGTAACTAGGGATGCTCAAGCTGTGACGCGGGGGTGGGGAATATATTAGTTACCAACTGGAGGCCATGCTGGCAGGACGCGATGTTACCATCTAGAATTGTATGTCAAGTTTATATCTACTGAAGTTTCATAAATAAAGCAAGATGTCCAGCAATTACTGCCAGGCCTTCTAGTAGATCTGTTGCATTCGTCTCCTCCTCTATTAGAGGAGGCGAAATAGTGCCTAAGACCTAAGGATTCACATATAGTTGTCGCGGAGTTAGTTACACGAACAGAAATTCCCAAGGGCACGTTTTGAAATCATCGTCGAACGGCTGAGAAAAACATGGTAGCTCCTACAACCCCTGTGAGAACCACGGTGTAAATTGCTTCTAAACGGCTACCAAAATAGCTGAGGTCATTATTTTCAAAGGGCTTACAACAGCCGCTGCCTCACATCACCGTTTTCAAAGGGCTACAAGAGCCGCTGTCTTGCATTACTATTTTAAAAGAGCTTACAACAGCCGCTGCCTTACATCACCGTTTTCAAAGGGCTACAAGAGCCGCTGTCCTGCATTATCGTTTTCAAGGGGCCTACCATGGCCGTTGCCTGAACTTTATCATTTTCAAGGGGCTTACAATAGCCGTTGCCTGAACTTTATCATTTTCAAGGGGCTTACAATAGCCGCTGCCTGAACTTTATCATTTTCAAGAGGCTTACAATAGCCGTTGCCTGAACTTTATCATTTTCAAGGGGCTTACCATAACCGTTGCCTGGAATTATCGCTTCCAAAGGGCTTACCATAGCCTGAATTTTGCCATTTTCAAGAGGCTTGTCCAAGCCGCCGCCTGCATTGTCGTTTGTTTCAACGGGCTACCAAGGCCGCTGCCATACAACGTTGTTTCGGGGGGCTGACCAAGGCTGCTCTCTGATTGCTGTCTGATCGTGGTGAAGCTTACTGTCGGAAAAAAGCTGCTCTCTGATCGCTGTCTGATGGTGGTGAAGCCTACTGTCGGGAAAAGCTGCTCTCTGATCGCTGTCTGATCGTGGTGAAGCCTACTGTCGGGAAGTGCTGCTCTTGGATCGCTCAAAAACTAGGACACCTACGCTCTAGACTTCACAAACTAGTAAAGTATAGTATTAAAGTATATTAAATTAATTAATTAGAATTTTCAGTAGAAATCGATTGTAACACGTGTGAATTAGATAAATTATAATATTGTATAAAGTTATGATGGAAGCTTAAGACCTCTCATTGGGTCAACATACTGAATAAATATGAACCACCTCCATAGAGAATTGTGACGGGTGACCATGTGGCTAAAAGAATTGAAAGTAGCAGTCGGTGAAGTTGAAAATTTTGTAGAAGGCTTACGAAGAAGAACGACTGGGCAAGAGACTTATATATTTAATGTGGAGTGCAATAGAGTAGGAAGGAATAACAGGAGACAGCCAGTACTTAATGAAGACAGAAGACGATATGATTCCACGTATGCAGCTGGTTACGATGAACCAAGACCCGATGTCTATAAGGTAGGGGGTGGTGAAAGGAGAAGTAATGGTGAAATGGCGGACTTGTATAGGTGTCAAAGATACAGAGGTGGGCCTGAGAGAAACCTTTCCAGGAAACAATGGAGTTGGCCATCCTAAAGTCTGAATGCTAGAAAAAGACGTGACGAATGGTTTGAGCAAAGACGGAGACAGTATCTGAAGTCAGGGTCGAAGAACAGGGTAGAATACATAATTATAAATTCAACTGCTCCTAAAGTGCTTGCCAATATTAGGGTTGGACAGGAAAAGAATTTGTTAGTGATAGAGAAAATAGACCGAGAGACACAGACGCAGACAGGTAATACAATGGATAATAGTATGCAGACGCAAGTGGATATGGTATAGAAGACAATCCAGGTACAAACGGTTAAGAAGATAGCAAGGGGAACACAAACTATTAAGATGGTAGAAGTTACTGAACCACCTCCAGCGAAATCAGAAAAGAGGGACACAGTTAAAATTAAGAAAAATGGACAGGCAAAGACCAAAGATACCAGAAAGCAGGTTAGAAAAAGTGCTAGGACTAGGACGGCGACCAGTCAATTAGTAAATGTAGGGAATGACACGACTAGTGTATCAGATTTCTCAGATGGAGACATTGAGTTTATCCCTAATCGGAGCGTGTAGGGTGGTGGTACTGGTTCAGATTATAGAGACGTTACTTCCTTCTCTGCAGCATATAATAAACATGCTGGTGGGATAACTATAGACACTGATTATTCAGAGGACGACGAGTTAGGTAGATATAAACAATATGGAACAATGACAGATACGGCAAACGAACAACCATTTAAGAGGAAGAAACGTAATAAGGGGGTGTAAGGAATTTCTAGTAACCCGACGTATACAGAAGACGACGCGAGAAAGATTAGAGAGTATATGCTTTTAAGACCTGAATACTTTACACTTACAGATATTGAAAATGAGGAAATCTGCTATGATTAGAGCTGAAAGGTTGACTGAGAATTGACTGCAGGTGACGTTGAGGGAATATAAGTCATGACGGTGTAGGATGAAGTGATGAGGAAATTGATGAGAAGTGAATGAGTAGTCGAGTATTGGAGTGATCTGTCTAGTTATGGGGTAAATACGTAGGGGTGTCTTTGAGTCCGTATAAGTGTAAGCAAATTTGTGTTTATCGTGCTGGTCAGAGAATGAAGTGGATAGAATGCATGGATAGGAGGATGTCAGGTTCTGATAGCGCATAATATACGCGTGCTGAAAGGATAAGTTGTCGATACGCTTAGAGTGCGTTGAATGGTTAGTAGAATGTTGATTCGTTGAATGGTTAGTAGAATGTTGATTTAATGTCTAATTTGTTTTCTTGGAAGCAGCAGTATATGCACGTTGGGTTGTCGTGATAGTGACGGGAACGAGGTTGTCTGTATTGTTGTGAATGTGAAGTAGACAACGAGTGCTCAGAGTGTTCATGCGGTTCAGGGCTGGGAAGATTGTTCTCAGGACGGTTAGTGCGTATGAGGAGCGGGAGTACGAATAACCAGACGGCTGAGCATGAGTAATGATAAGAATAATTGAAAAGTGATGTATGAATATGCGAGGAATTGCTGCGTGGTGACGCTGATGAAGAATACCGGTGATTACGTGGACGGCAGAGTAAGTGAGTATGTGGAAGTTGGGAGGTAGAGAGTAGATGATTGGAAATTTGAGATGTCTTCTGTTTAGAATGTATGGTATTGGATGGTAGAAATAATTAGGGAACATTCCATGACAGGGTGACAGTTAGGGAATTAACGTTCCGATTGTTGTTTTATGGAGCAGATCATTTGGCAGAGTTATGTTGAACTGAGATTGCATGATACAGAGGAATGGGAGAATATAGCGAAGACGTACGTGTGATGATGTGATGATGATAATTATTGTTAGCCAGATGCGTTTCTGGTTGCTGTTTGGTTCGAAGGGAGTCCGAGGGATGCGAGAGGTGTGACTGCCGGCGCAGTATACTCGAATGAAGTTAAGAGAAAGTTGAGTGTAACCTTGAGTTGTTGTGTCGGACGAGAGATGAGTAGTCGATAGAGATTAATGATGTGGAAGAATAGATTTGTTACGTCGGCTGGACGAGAGACTCGATTTACGAGAATGTCGTTATGAGGTAGAAATTGTGATAGTTAGTCGACAGATCATCCTCGTTGCACATCGGACCATTCAGTCCATAAGTGCTCGGATCCCCTCCTCAGCAAATCCCGCAGCGTGTAGCGGCTAACGACGCCAGTTCTGTGTTGGTTTATCAATCTTCTTTGGCTTCCTGCGTAGTGTTCTTGTTTGGCCACCCCTCTTTTAATTTGCTGCTCTCGCAGTCTGGCCATTGTTGTAGATTCACAGTCATCACTTGGTTCTTGCAAAAGTCTCACTTCTCGTAGAGCATTCAGAATGTCAGCCTGGTCCATGGCGCGTCCGCCCTCCACAGTAGCCTCACCTGCGAGCTTGTCAGCCCGCTCATTTCCTTGTACTCCCGCATGACCTGGCACGAAGATGAAACTAATCTTTGCCAGCCGAGACCGCTCCAGAGGCAGCAACCATTCTCTTCGGATCGACCCCTCCTCTATCCTCTTGATCATGTTCATTGAGTCGCTAAGGAAACAAGCCCTAGTGAATGTCTGTGTCTCGAGCCATGTTATTGCTTTACTTACTGCCATGACTTCCATGGTCAGGCTACTTGTGGTTTCAGTGAAAGCACCAGAGTCCTCCTTCACAATTCTCCCTCCGGCCCGAGCTGTAAAGGCCCATGAGCTTCTCACATGTCGGACGACCGACCCATCTGTGTAGATGACCGCGTCACTGTCTAGCGAATTCTCGAAAATCAACGCTTGTACTTCAGCCTCCACAGCAGCCGGATTTTCTTGTCTGCATTTTCTATCTAGTTGGATGCAAACTGAAAAGGATGTGCAGAAGTCTGTTGGCACTTGCACCCACTCCTCGCCAGGTTCTAAGTCCTCAAGTGAACACACCTGTTGAAGAATGTCTTCGGCTTGACCCATCCACGACCGTCCTCTTTTTAACCTGCTGCCCTTCACCTTCCTAATTTCACTATGCAGTGGATGCTGTGTGTTTGCGTTAATTCTGAGGTAGGCGCGTGCCCTGCAAACTTGCATTCTCTCTTCAATGGTTGGAAAATCAAGAAGGTAGCGCATCGCCCTGCATGCTGTATCTCTTGTACATCCAAGAATAATGCGCATAGCTTCATTCTGTATCCTTTCCATCCTTTCTATCTGCTTATGGCTGACAGTCAGGATTGCCATTGCATACTCCAAAACAGACATGACCAGCCCCTCGTACAGAAGACATAGATGGCGCTGCTCACAGTTTGTTGCCGCCGTCACCCGCATCGCTGCCAAGCCCCGCTTGGCCTTTGTTATCTCCTGGTCTATGTGCACATTATAAGCAAGGCTTCGATCAAACCGTATCCCCAGGTAATTCATTGCCTGCGTTCTTTCCACCGTCTCTGAACACAGCATTACAGTTGGTGTTGGATTGTTGACAATATGATTATTCAACGAGAACCAAGTCACTGTTGCCTTTGTTGGGTTGACCATTAGCCCCAGCTTCATCACACCAAGTACTTATGCGATTGAGTTCGGTTTGTAGTTCCACAGCAACCTCCTCTCTATCCTTACCCTGACGATACACTAAAACATCATCGGCATATGACAATGTCCTGCCAGGTCCAGTGATCTGCTCACTGGTGATTCTCACTGTGTAGGCGTTGAACAGTACCGGAGATAATGGTGATCCCTGTGGTAGGCCAGGATATATTGTTGTTGGTTCCGAAGTCCAACTGCTACATCTAAAAACTACTTTCCGTTGGTAGAGGGCTGCAGCGATCCAACTAAGGAGGAATGGACTTACGTTTAGTTCAAGAAGCTGAAACATTAAAAAATCCAGTGGTACTCTGTTGTATGCGTCCTCAAGATCAATCGCTGCAGCAACGGTTTCAGTGCCTGAGTGGAAACCTTCATAGACATCATGGGCAAAGACTGCTGCATTGGTCCAGGTTTCTCTTTTTGGACGGTACCCACCCAGGGTAGGTGGGAAAACACCTTGCCTCTCTAGTTGGCTTGATATTTTCCTGGCAATTACCTTCTCCAGCAGCTTGCCTACTGTATTCTGCATGGTTATAATTCGATATCCCTGAATTTTTTTGTGGTCTTTGTCAGGCTTCGGCAAGGGAATCAGATAGCTATGTAACCATTCCTCCTTGATGCTAGCACTCCCTATACTGTTGTTGTACATGTCTGCTAGTTTCTCTAGCTCATTGTCGGTACACCTATTTATGTCGTCGTATCTTATGCCATCAGGACCTGGAGCACTGTTTTTTGATCGTCGAAGCACAGCCTTGATTTCTTTCACTGTCACTGTGTCTTCATCCGAAGTGTTCTGGGCCTTGCATCTGTCTGAGGTGACCTCCTTGGCCAGATTCCGGCCTCCCATGTCTGTCTGGTTGCTCTGCTCAAGGTAGCGTTCAAAGAGGGCTTTGCCCTTGTCCTCATCAGTCCTCTGCCAGATGAGGTCAGCACCTTAGGAAGTCAGAAATGCTCTTATTCTTGACTACCCCACTCATGCTTTTATGTAGTCGCCAGAACAATTTCAGTGACTTGTCTGTGCTTACTCTTTGACACACCTCTGCCCATTTTTCGCTTTTAACCACCTTGACCAGTTTTTTTAAATAGCTTACTTTTGTGTGCATCTCTCTTTCTAAGTGCAAGCAGGGACTAGGATGACCAGCTCTGTTCTTCTTGGCATTTTGCCATCTCCTTACAGCACTACGCTTATCCACCCAAGCCTTCTCCACCTCGAAACTCCACCACGGTGGCTGCTCCCAGCTTTTTTTCCTGCCCTGAAACGTTCTGCGCTTGTCACGTCTTATTTTATTCACCACATCTTGCCCTGTACTGTCATACTGGAACGTCTTTACCTTTAGCGTGTGCTGCCTGGTTCTGCCTTTCTCCACCAATATGCTGCAAGGGTGGTGGTCGCTGCCATGGTGTTCTAGGACACCCCATCTACACACTGTAGTGAGTGAAGGTGAAACTAGCGCCAGATCAATAGCACTGTCCTCATCGTCTGGACGGCTTGCTGTCCTGGTGACACAGCCACTGTTGATACAAACCAGGTCGATGGTTTCCAGTGCAGTCTCGAGCTCCTCCCCTTGTGTATTGGAGGAAGTGTTTCCCCATGATCTGCCTTTAGCGTTGAAGTCACCACAGAAAATAACATTTCTCTCGTGGCCTAATATGCCACTTAAGCACTGCCACTTCTGGGCGTCCATACTCGCATTGCGGGCATAAACATTAACCAACACGAATGGTATACTGGAATGAACTCTCAACGCCTGTATTTGTATATCGTCACTGTCCCAACTGGACATGTCTAGCTCTGACACCACCATGCTGTCGCGAACGAGAATCGCCGTTCCCAGATGTCGTCTAGAAATTGTGATGGTGGTTAGTATACGTTTAGAGAAAAACAGATAGGCTGGATTACGCTTATCTATAATAGGTTGGAAGTGACTGTTAACTTCCAAAGAATCTGATAAAAAATGTCATTTTTTTGGGTTAATAACTTGTGTTGGGGATATAGATATTACTCAGCGTTATATTGAGAAACTCTGTCAGTAGAAGAGACAGAAATGGTTGAATTGTGTTGGTTATTTTATAGCTTTAGTTAGTCCGAAATTTTGTCTTGGTTATAAATTAGCCATTATTTTATTATGTATATTATTTTGAAAATCGGTCTCTGTGGCTGAAGGGCTTGCGAACGCGGTTTGTGAGCCCGTATACCCGGGTTCGAAACACGGCGGTGCTCGTATTTTCGAAAAAGGTATAGAGACCGGTCGTTCAGAAAGCAATGGCAAACTACTGAACGTAACACTTGCCTAGTACATCAACAGCAGCTGAAAATGCTGGTGTTGATTGCAACGTCCCGTAAGGGATACGCAACAAAAATGTTTTTGGAAAATGTCAGGGGATAAATGATGTTTTGAAAACCATGGGGGGGGGGGGGGGGGGGGGGGGGGTGGTGGGGTTGATGTATTGTTTTGATTTGTGCTGTGTCTCCATTTGCTCATGATTTATAGTTTCAGTTAAATTGCCTCGGTTGGTGTTGGCATATAATTTCGATGTTATTTTGACTTATAATTATCAGGTTGTATTATTTTGCTCTGAGTAAAGAGTTGGTTTAGATCAATAAGACTAGGCCTTATTGAATAAGTAATAGGATCCTTCGTTCAGATAATAATAAGCAAACGACTTTGGACTATAACTATAAAGAGAGACATATTCGCCTTGTTTGTAGTAAGTTTAGATAAACATGGAGTGAGTGCCATGAGCTTCGACGTGTAAATTTTGTAGTGACTGTGGTTGAAAAACAACTCGAAGATGAGCTTGCAGGTTTTTAGAAGAAGTAGAAGTGGTTAACGCTTATAAATAGTATTTAAGGGTGCTGCGTTAGTCAGCGTTAATAGAAACACACATGGACTGAGTGCCATGTTTGGAATGTGAGGGGTTAGTTTAACTTGAGGGTGGCCTGAGATGGAGCTGTAGATAACAGCACATATCATAATGGTCAGAGATTAAATTAGATACGTTCATAATAAATGAACGATGATGCACCATCGTACGTCTCTCACGGTCTGTGTGTGCTTTATCTGCAATCATTTTCTCCTTTGTCTTTATTCCATTTCTGATAGATGCTCTCCACGCAACACGTTCACCAGCGACTTGCACCCAATGTGCATTATCAATGCCTGTATCAATCATGTCCCGCTTACACACATCTTTGTATCGTAGTAGGGGCCGACCCTGAGATCTCCTACTCGTTTGTAATTCACCAAACAAGATATCCTTTGGTATTCTACCATCATCCATCCTCCTAACATCTCCTATCCATCTAAGTCTACGAAGACTGAGGATGGAACACATCGTCACACAACCTGATCTTTCCAATACTTCAGTATTTGTGATTTTGTCTTGCCACTTAAAACCAAGTATTCTTCGCAGACACCGCATGTGAAAGCTGTTTAAACGTTTCTCTTGGTGTGAGTAAGTTGTCCAGGCTTCACTGCCATAAAGAAGAGTACTAAGGACACAGGCTTGATAGACAAGGACGTTTGTTTTGGAAGTAATTCCTGTTCTCCCAGACTCTTTTTCTTAACCTGTTCATTTTACCAATCCTGATGTTGATTTCCTGATCTAGGGATAATTTGCTATTTACCTCTGATCCTTGATATGTAAAATGGTCTACTATCTCCAGTTCGGCGACGTCAATAAAGATTGATGGTACCCCATGTGCACCTTGTGACATAATCTGTCTTCTTTTTGTTAATTGTTAAACCAAATTCAGAACAAGCATTGGAAAATGCAGATAGTAAAGAAAGATCATTTTAAAAATTTTATTGTAGATAAATCAAATAACATAAATATATCATCAATCAATCATGTGCCATGCCGGAAAGCGTGGGCAGTCATGACTCGCCATTTCACTAGATCACCAGTGTCGTGGATCAGCTCAGTGTTCCTGTCTCGTCCATGCCATGTGGCCAAACCATTCAGGTATTTTCCTCTCGGTCTTCCCTTCGATCTTGCCAGATGTCACCAAGTTCTCCAATTCAATCCAATAAATATATGGAAGGCTATTAACTCGCTAACCAACAAGAAACACTCTTCATAGGCAGCAATACCGAGCACTATAACATGCGAGGATTTCAGTTGCTTCTTTCAGTCAGAAATAGAGAATCTAAAGTCCAAAATACCAGACTCAGCTTGTAATTTAAGCTCACTGTCATCATTCTGTGAAGAGAATTTTGTGAAGAGCGGTTTCAAGATGGCGACGGACGGTCGTGTTGTTTTGTGTTCGTTAACTGTTTCGCGTAGGGGATGGATTTATTCATCTCTTGCGTGTAATTGGTGTGCCAGGATGTAAAACCAGGAGTTTCTACTCAAGATCTGCGCGGGTGCTACGGAGTTCGTGCATCGAGCGAAGCCATCCTTGAGTGAATTTTCAGCAGCGTGTGTGGTTATCAGCAGTCTGTATTTACGTTTTTTCAACATGGCGGAAGAACGTCTTCTTTCCGAGCGATCAACAGTCAACATAACGAAGCGGCGTGGTAGCCGCGCGGGGACAAAGAAGCAAGGTAAGCGCGGGGGTTTGAGACGTTTTAGACTCAAGTGTCACCGTCTAGGACTCAGGAACATCCGTATTCTATATTGGAACTGTGCCAGTGTAAAACAACGGGGTTCTATTTTAGAAACCCTAGTTTACAGGAACGACATTGTAGCACTCCAGGAGACGAGACTGGGCGATCAGCTACTCCGAATTGCCGGCTTCAAATGTTTCTACAACAGACGACATCTGGGAACAGCGATTCTCGTTCGCGACAGCATGGTGGTGTCAGAGCTAGACATGTCCAGTTGGGACAGTGACGATATACAAATACAGGCGTTGAGAGTTCATTCCAGTATACCATTCGTGTTGGTTAATGTTTATGCCCGCAATGCGAGTGTGGACGCCCAGAAGTGGCAGTGCTTAAGTGGCATATTAGGCCACGAGAGAAATGTTATTTTCTGTGGTGACTTCAACGCTAAAGGCAGAGCATGGGGAAACACTTCCTCCAATACACAAGGGGAGGAGCTCGAGACTGCACTGGAAACTATCGACCTGGTTTGTATCAACAGTGGCTGTGTCACCAGGACAGCAAGCCGTCCAGGTGATGAGGACAGTGCTATTGATCTGGTGCTAGTTTCACCTTCACTCACTACAGTGTGTAGATGGGGTGTCCTAGGACACCATGGCAGCGACCACCACCCTTGCAGCATATTGGTGGAGAAAGGCAGAACCAGGCAGCACAAGCTAAAGGTAAAGACGTTCCAGAATGACAGTACAGGGCAAGATGTGGTGAGCAAAATAAGACGTGACAAGCGCAGAACGTTTCAGGGCAGGAGAAAAAGCTGGGAGCAGCCACCGTGGTGGAGTTTCGAGGTGGAGAAGGCTTGGGTGGATAAGCGTAGTGCTGTAAGGAGATGGCAAAATGCCAAGAAGAACAGAGCTGGTCATCCTAGTCCCTGCTTGCACTTAGAAAGAGAGATCGCGGGGCTTGGCAGCGATGCGGGTGATGGCGGCAGCAAACTGTGAGCAGCGCCATCTATGTCTTCTGTACGAGGGGCTGGTCATGTCTGTTTTGGAGTATGCAATGGCAATCCTGACTCTCAGCCATAAGCAGATAGAAAGGATGGAAAGGATACAGAATGAAGCTATGCGCATTATTCTTGGATGTACAAGAGATACAGCATGCAGGGCGATGCGCTACCTTCTTGATTTTCCAACCATTGAAGAGAGAATGCAAGTTTGCAGGGCACGCGCCTACCTCAGAATTAACGCAAACACACAGCATCCACTGCATAGTGAAATTAGGAAGGTGAAGGGCAGCAGGTTAAAAAGAGGACGGTCGTGGATGGGTCAAGCCGAAGACATTCTTCAACAGGTGTGTTCACTTGAGGACTTAGAACCTGGTGAGGAGTGGGTGCAAGTGCCAACAGACTTCTGCACATCCTTTTCAGTTTGCATCCAACTAGATAGAAAATGCAGACAAGAAAATCCGGCTGCTGTGGAGGCTGAAGTACAAGCGTTGATTTTCGAGAATTCACTAGACAGCTGACGCGGTCATCTACACAGACGGGTCGGTCGTCCGACATGTAAGAAGCTCATGGGCCTTTACAGCTCGGGCCGGAGGGAGAATTGTGAAGGAGGACTCTGGTGCTTTCACTGAAACCACAAGTAGCCTGACCATGGAAGTCATGGCAGTAAGTAAAGCAATAACATGGCTCGAGACACAGACATTCACTAGGGCTTGTTTCCTTAGCGACTCAATGAACATGATCAAGAGGATAGAGGAGGGGTCGATCCGAAGAGAATGGTTGCTGCCTCTGGAGCGGTCTCGGCTGGCAAAGATTAGTTTCATCTTCGTGCCAGGTCATGCGGGAGTACAAGGAAATGAGCGGGCTGACAAGCTCGCAGGTGAGGCTACTGTGGAGGGCGGACGCGCCATGGACCAGGCTGACATTCTGAATACTCTACGAGAAGTGAGACTTTTGCAAGAACCAAGTGATGACTGTGAATCTACAACAATGGCCAGACTGCGAGAGCAGCAAATTAAAAGAGGGGTGGCCAAACAAGAACACTACGCAGGAAGCCAAAGAAGATTGATAAACCAACACAGAACTGGCGTCGTTAGCCGCTACACGCTGCGGGATTTGCTGAGGAGGGGATCCGAGCACTTATGGACTGAATGGTCCGATGTGCAACGAGGATGATCTGTCGACTAACTAACTAACTAGAAAGAGAGATGCACACAAAAGTAAGCTATTTCAAAAAACTGGTCAAGGTGGTTAAAAGCGAAAAATGGGCAGAGGTGTGTCAAAGAGTAAGCACAGACAAGTCACTGAAATTGTTCTGGCGACTACATAAAAGCATGAGTGGGGTAGTCAAGAATAAGAGCATTTCTGACTTCCAAGGTGCTGACCTCATCTGGCAGAGGACTGATGAGGACAAGGGCAAAGCCCTCTTTGAACGCTACCTTGAGCAGAGCAACCAGACAGACATGGGAGGCCGGAATCTGGCCAAGGAGGTCACCTCAGACAGATGCAAGGCCCAGAACACTTCGGATGAAGACACAGTGACAGTGAAAGAAATCAAGACTGTGCTTCGACGATCAAAAAACAGTGCTCCAGGTCCTGATGGCATAAGATACGACGACATAAATAGGTGTACCGACAATGAGCTAGAGAAACTAGCAGACATGTACAACAACAGTATAGGGAGTGCTAGCATCAAGGAGGAATGGTTACATAGCTATCTGATTCCCTTGCCGAAGCCTGACAAAGACCACAAAAAAATTCAGGGATATCGAATTATAACCATGCAGAATACAGTAGGCAAGCTGCTGGAGAAGGTAATTGCCAGGAAAATATCAAGCCAACTAGAGAGGCAAGGTGTTTTTCCCACCTACCCTGGGTGGGTACCGTCCAAAAAGAGAAACCTGGACCAATGCAGCAGTCTTTGCCCATGATGTCTATGAAGGTTTCCACTCAGGCACTGAAACTGTTGCTGCAGCGATTGATCTTGAGGACGCATACAACAGAGTACCACTGGATTTTTTAATGTTTCAGCTTCTTGAACTAAACGTAAGTCCATTCCTCCTTAGTTGGATCGCTGCAGCCCTCTTCCAACGGAAAGTAGTTTTTAGATGTGGCAGTTGGACTTCGGAACCAACAACAATATATCCTGGCCTACCACAGGGATCACCATTATCTCCGGTACTGTTCAACGCCTACACAGTGAGAATCACCAGTGAGCAGATCACTGGACCTGGCAGGACATTGTCATATGCCGATGATGTTTTAGTGTATCATCAGGGTAAGGATAGAGAGGAGGTTGCTGTGGAACTACAAACCGAACTCAATCGCATAAGTACTTGGTGTGATGAAGCTGGGGCAATGGTCAACCCAACAAAGGCAACAGTGACTTGGTTCTCGTTGAATAATCATATTGTCAACAATCCAACACCAACTGTAATGCTGTGTTCAGAGACGGTGGAAAGAACGCAGGCAATGAATTACCTGGGGATACGGTTTGATCGAAGCCTTGCTTATAATGTGCACATAGACCAGGTGATAACAAAGGCCAAGCGGGGCTTGGCAGCGATGCGGGTGATGGCGGCAGCAAACTGTGAGCAGCGCCATCTATGTCTTCTGTACGAGGGGCTGGTCATGTCTGTTTTGGAGTATGCAATGGCAATCTTGACTCTCAGCCATAAGCAGATAGAAAGGATACAGAATGAAGCTATGCACATTATTCTTGGATGTACAAGAGATACAGCATGCAGGGCGATGCGCTACCTTCTTGATTTTCCAACCATTGAAGAGAGAATGCAAGTTTGCAGGGCACGCGCCTACCTCAGAATTAACGCAAACACACAGCATCCACTGCATAGTGAAATTAGGAAGGTGAAGGGCAGCAGGTTAAAAAGAGGACGGTCGTGGATGGGTCAAGCCGAAGACATTCTTCAACAGGTGTGTTCACTTGAGGACTTAGAACCTGGCGAAGAGTGGGTGCAAGTGCCAACAGACTTCTGCACATCCTTTTCAGTTTGCATCCAACTAGATAGAAAATGCAGACAAGAAAATCCGGCTGCTGTGGAGGCTGAAGTACAAGCGTTGATTTTCGAGAATTCGCTAGACAGTGATGCGGTCATCTACACAGATGGGTCGGTCGTCCGACATGTGAGAAGCTCATGGGCCTTTACAGCTCGGGCCGGAGGGAGAATTGTGAAGGAGGACTCTGGTGCTTTCACTGAAACCACAAGTAGCCTGACCATGGAAGTCATGGCACTAAGTAAAGCAATAACATGGCTCGAGACACAGACATTCACTAGGGCTTGTTTCCATAGCGACTCAATGAACATGATCAAGAGGATAGAGGAGGGGTCGATCCGAAGAGAATGGTTGCTGCCTCTGGAGCGGTCTCGGCTGGCAAAGATTAGTTTCATCTTCGTGCCAGGTCATGCGGGAG
>JACEFZ010016063.1:0-18340 GCA_014155875.1 Cepaea nemoralis
GGGAGGAGGAAGAGGAGGAGGGAGGAGGGTGGAGGGAGGAGGTAGAGGGAGGAGGAGGATGGAGGAGGAGGAGGGAGTTCGCCATTCCGAATTCATACTCGTCTAGGTTCTGTGATTTCGGTCCTTCCATTGATTGTTCTTCCCTTCTACATGACTGTAGATGTCTTTACACATAAAAAGATGAATTGTTATTGACATTGCCGTGTGACGATTCTGTGTAGTCAATCTCATTTTCTTCGCGTTTCCCAGCGTTGTGGTTCAGGGATTCTTTGATCTCTTCTATTTACGTACGTATTTAGGGAGGGGGAGGAGGGAGGAGGAGGAAGAAGAAAAAAAAACTATGACAGTTGGCAGCGCGGGAATGAGAGGAAGACGTGTAGAAAATTTCATCTCAATCAGATGGACCGTTCGCGAACGCATAAAGGACATACATACATACATACATACATACATACATACATACATACATACATACATACATACATACATACAGACGGAGATTGCCTTTTATATATAAGACTAGCTGACCCGGCCCGGCTTCGCCCAGACACTGGTGGGGAGCATCTCATTTAATTCATATAAGTAGTCATATAAGTTCTCGTTCCCGTTCCCGACTATCTATCTGTCTGTCTGTCTGTCTGTCTGTCTGTCTGTCTGACCCGGCCCGGCATCGCCCAGCTCCTGGTGTGGAGCATCTAATTTAATTCATATAAGTAGTCATATAAGCTCCCATTCCCGTTCCCGACTAGCTATCTGTCAGTCTATCTGTCTGTCTGTCTGTCTGACCCGGCCCGGCTTCGCCCAGCCCCTGATGGGGAGCATCTCATTTAATTCATATAAGTAGTCATATAAGTTCCCGTTCCCGACTATCTGTCTGTCTGTCTGTCTGTCTGTCTAATCATTTATTGGTTGCAGTTAGAACAATCTTAGATAAACGAAGACCAACTTACAAAAAGCATTAGAAAGAGCACTTGAAAGATCTTTACATCTTCCCCCAACAATTAACTTGGGTAAATGGAGCGGCGGCAGCAGCTGCAGCAGAAGAAGTAAAAGGAGGAGTAGGAGGAGGGAAGAGGGAGGTGGAGGAGGGAGGAGGAGGGAGGAAGAGATAGGCGGAGAGAGGAGGACGAGGGAAGAGGAGGGAGGAGGAGGGAGGAGGAAGAGTAGGGAGGAATAGGAGGAGGAGGAGGATTAGGAGGAGGAGTAGGAGGGAGGAGGAGGAAGAGGGAGGAGGAAGGAGTAGGAGGATGAGGGAGGAGGAGGAGAGAGAAGGAGGAGGAGGAGGAGGGAGAAGGAGGAGGGGGAGAGGGAGGGTGAGGCAGAGGGAGGAGGAGGGAGAAGGAGGAGGGAGAAGGAGGAGGGAGGAGAAGGAGGGAGGAGAAGGAGGGGGATGAGGAGGAGGAGGAATGATGAGGAGGGAGGAGGAGGAAGAGGAGGAGGAGGGATGTGGAGGAAGGAGGAGGAGGGAGGAGGAGGAGGAGGGAGGAGGAGAAGGGAGGATGAGGGATGAGGAGGAGGGAGGAGGAGGGGGAGAAGGATGTGAGGAGGGAGGAAGAGGAGAGGAGGAGGGAGGAGGGGGAGGAGGGAGGAGGAAGAGGGAGGAAGAGGAGTGATTAGGAGGAGAGAGGAGGTAGGAGGAAGAGGGAGGAGGAGGGGGTAGGAGGAGGAGGAAGGAGGAGGAAGAGGGAGGAAGAGGGAGGAGGAGGAAGAGGGAGGAGGAGGAGGGAGAGGGAGGAGGGGAAGAGGAAGAGGGTAGGAGGAGGAGGGGAGAGGAGGAGGAGGAGGATTATAAAGCATATGCCTGTAGATAACTGCAGCGAAAAGGTGGGTCTGTCCATCTATCTGACCCGGCGTGGTCAGATAAATGTTACTTAAAAGAATGCCCTTCCACACACCATCCATTATTTTTAATGAAAACTGGTTTTAATCACCTACATGACTGTACTGTAGATAACTTCTTTCAGCATAAAAAGATGAGTTACAATGTTATGCATTATGCATTATTTTTATGAAAACTTTGAAAATGCGTATAAAGATTATATCATTATTTATTATAACTCAATGCCCCCCCGGGGAAATAACTATAGACAAAAAGTTTTAAAAACTTGAAAACCATGCAACAATAATAAAAAGGTATATAGCAATGTTATTGAAAGTTATGCCCCTTGAAATAACTTTCTAGAGTTAAGTCCCCCTTTCTATATTGAAAAAGATAATGAAAAATGAAATATTAAATAATATTGAGCAAGTAGCCGATTTTGCACTAAACAAATATGACAGTTGGCCCGCGCGAAAATGGAGGGAAAAGGGGACTGTAGAAAATTTCATCTCAATCGGATGGACGTTCGCGAACGCCATAAAGGACAGACATACAGACGGAGATTGCCTTTTATATATATAGATGAGAGTTGACGGGATACAGAATTAACATCTACGACATATTGGGCATGGACAAGACCAGTGACCGGGACTTGAAGTACACTCGATCTTTCATAAGGCGACCAATAATTTAGGCGTTTCTAGACTGAGTCAAATTTGTCAATAGCTTTCATAGTCATATCATTATTATGATGATTATATAGAAGAATCGATAAGACTGCAATCTGAACAAACGAGGCAGCTTCGGTCGCCACTAGAAATGAAATGGATTGAACTGCAACAAGGCTGTAACAATGGCATAACTAAATCACACACACAAAGGCAAGGTGAATTGTTCAATAAAAGAACACAATAACAGGTGACTGAATAGATATTTCGGTTAGAAAGTCTTTATCAGCACATACACAACAAAACGATACGAATACAACTACATTTTCAAACAATTTCAAGAAAGTCACTTTGCTTGAACATAAGAGTAGTTTGAACCATAGAGAACACACATCAGACTGAATTCTATGACACTAAAATCTAATCGAGGGCCATAAATAAAGATCCCCCCAAGGACATAGTAGGAAAGAAAAAGGGCCCATTTTTAGCGTACAGGGACAGAAGGCAACCGTACTCAGCAGCAACTATTGTGATACCGAAGATGAGCAGGAGGCACAAAATCACAGCGAAGCGTGACGGATTTTGAAGACTTCTTGATTACCCCTACTGAATTTGGAAATGAGTATAAAACTTGTTGCAATTGCTATCCGACCTGTAATAAACAAACGGGGGCTATACTTCTCGTCATTCAGAGATGTGAGTCGGTCATTTATCATGTTACCTATTTATGTCACTTTTTTGTTATGATTGCCATCAACGTGTGTGAATTTATTTCTAGAGTTCCACCTTTTCTAGCAAATCTTCTGCCATCTACTACTTTCTCTTGTCTTTCGTGAATTCCTATCACTACGAGTGCATTTAGTGTGTAGCTTTCAATGTTTCCGTTCTCTATTCAGGGTTTCTTAATTATTGATTTATTTTATTTTGAGACTCATTTTATCACATGCCATTTTCCTACCTTCATTATCTCAATGGAGAAGATTCAATTAGAGATGTGACACGATGCTTCAAGTTGTCATTTATTGCTAGCAGTATATTTCCACTCTTCAAATCCAATGCTTTAATGATATGTGCTTTCGAGTCTAGCACATCATCTGTCTCGTTTCCACGCACTCCTGCACGAGGAAGACAATAAATTGGAACACATGTTCCCAAAGTTTGGAGACAGCAAAAGGCCGCCACTCATGCCTTTGCCATCTAATATGAACTTCCGAAGCTTACACTGAAAGTCATAGTAGTGAGTGGTCATTATAAGAAAATATTCAAATCTTTCTGTTAACGTCAATTATTTTAGCACGGCTCCTGCTTTAAGAAGCCATTTTGTAATGG
This sequence comes from Cepaea nemoralis, assembly GCA_014155875.1. NCBI lineage: Eukaryota > Metazoa > Mollusca > Gastropoda > Stylommatophora > Helicidae > Cepaea > Cepaea nemoralis. Next base: position 3,817 of record JACEFZ010016063.1, read on the forward strand.
TACAACAGTGACACAATATACACGCTCATCTATCCCGTGTGCTGCCTTGTCCTTATGTTCTCCAGCTCACAATACATGCCGCCATTGTGATTATCTAGGTGTAATATATGTACCACATCATAAATGTACCACATCATACATGTACAATATAATACATGTACCACATCATACATGTACAATATAATGCATGTACCACATCATACATGTACAACATCATACATGTACCATATAATACAAGTAACATATAATACATGTACCATATAATACATGTACCATATAATACATGTACCACATCATACATGTACCACATCATACATGTACCAAATAATACATGTACCATATACTACATGTACCATTAATACATGTACATATATACTACATGTACCACATCATACATGTACCACATCATAATGTACCACATCATACATGTACCATATAATACATGAACCATATCATACATGTACCACATCATACATGTACCACATCATACATGTACCATATAATACATGTACCACATCATACATGTACCATATAATACATGTACCACATCATACATGTACCACATACAACATGTACCACATCATACATGTACCATATAATACATGTACCATATAATACATGTACCATATAATACATGTACCATATAATACATATACCACATCATACATGTACAATATAATACATGTACCACATCATACATGTACCATATAATACATGTACCACATCATACATGTAGCATATAATACATGTACCATATAATACATGTACAATATAATACATGTACCATATAATACATGTACCACATCATACATGTACCACATCATACATGTACCATATAATACATGTACCATATAATACATGTACCACGTCATACATGTACCATATAATACATGTACCACATCATACATGTACCACATAATACATGTACCACATCATACATGTACCACATCATAAATATACAATATAATACATGTAACACATCATACATGTACCACATCATACATGTATTACATCATACATGTACCACATCATACATGTACCACATCATAAATATACAATATAATACATGTAACACATCATACATGTACCCCATATAATACATGTACCACATCATAAATATACATATAATACATGAAACACATATACATGTACCATATAATACATGTACCACATCATACATGTACCATATAATACATATACCACATCATAAATGTACCACATCATACATGTACCACATCATACATGTACCACATCATACATGTACCATATAATACATGTACCATATAATACATGTACCACATCATACATGTACCACATCATACATGTACCACATCATACATGTACCACATCATACATGTACCATATAATACATGTACCACATCATACATGTACCACATCATACATGTACCACATCATACATGTACAATATAATACATGTACCACATCATACATGTACAATATAATACATGTACCACATCATACATGTACAATATAATACATGTACCACATCATACATGTACAATATAATACATGTACCACATCATACATGTACCACATAATACATGTACCACATCATACATGTACCACATCATACATGTACCACATCATACATGTACCATATAATACATGTACCACATCATACATGTACATATAATACATGTAACCACATCATAAATGTACCACAATACATGTACAATATAATACATGTACCACATCATACATGTACACATCATACATGTACCACATCATACATGTACCATATAATACATGTACCATATAATACATGTACCACATCATACATGTACCACATCATACATGTACCATATAATACATGTACCACATCATACATGTACCACATCATACATGTACCATATAATACATGTACCACATCATAAATATACAATATAATACATGTAACACATCATGACTATACAATATAATACATGTAACACATCATACATGTACCATATAATACATGTACCACATCATACATGTACCATATAATACATGTACCACATCATACATGTACATATAATACATGTACCACATCATACATGTACAATATAATACATGTACCACATCATACATGTACCATATAATACATGTACCACATCATACATGTACCATATAATACATGTACCATATAATACATGTACCACATCATACATGTACCATATAATACATGTACCATATAATACATGTACCACATCATACATGTACCACATCATACATGTACCATATAATACATGTACCATATAATACATGTACCACATCATACATGTACAATATAATACATGTACCACATCATACATGTACCATATAATACATGTACCACATCATACATGTACCACATCATACATGTACCATATAATACATGTACCACATCATACATGTACCACATTATACATGTACCATATAATACATGTACCACATCATACATGTACCATATAATACATGTACCACATCATACATGTACCACATCATACATGTACCACATCATACATGTACCATATAATACATGTAACACATCATACATGTACCACATCATACATGTACCACATCATACATGTACAATATAATACATGTACAATATAATACATGTACCACATCATACATGTACCACATCATACATGTACAATATAATACATGTACCACATCATACATGTACCATATAATACATGTACCATATCATACATGTAACACATCATACATGTACCATATAATACATGTACCATATAATACATGTACCATATAATACATGTACCATATAATACATGTACCATATAATACATGTACAATATACTACATGTACCATATAATACATGTAACACATCATACATGTACCACATCATACATGTACCATATAATACATGTACCATATAATACATGTACCATATAATACATGTACCATATAATACATGTAACACATCATACATGTACCACATCATACATGTACCATATAATACATGAACCATATAATAAATGTACCATATAATACATGTAACACATCATACATGTACCACATCATACATGTACCATATAATACATGTACCACATCATACATGTACCACATCATATATGTACCATATAATACATGTACCATATAATACATGTAGCACATCATACATGTACCATATAATACATGTAACACATCATACATGTACCATATAATACATGTACCATATAATACATGTACCAAATCATACATGTACCATATAATACATGTACAATATAATACATGTACCACATCATACATGTACCATATAATACATGTACCATATAATACATGTACCATATAATACATGTAACACATCATACATGTACCATATAATACATGTAACACATCATACATGTACCATATAATACATGTACCATATAATACATGTAACACATCATAATGTTGTACCATATAATACATGTACCATATAATACATGTACCACATCATACATGTACCACATCATACATGTACCACATCATACATGTACCATATAATACATGTAACACATCATACATGTACCACATCATACATGTACCACATCATACATGTACAATATAATACATGTACCACATCATACATGTACCATATAATACATGTACCATATAATACATGTACCATATCATACATGTACCATATAATACATGTACCATATAATACATGTACCATATAATACATGTAACACATCATACATGTACCATATTATACATGTAACACATCATACATGTACCATATAATACATGTACCATATAATACATGTACCACATCATACATGTACCACATCATACATGTACCACATCATACATGTACCACATCATACATGTACCACATCATACATGTACCACATCATACATGTACCACATCATACATGTACCACATCATACATGTACCATATAATACATGTAACACATCATACATGTACCACATCATACATGTACCACATCATACATGTACCATATAATACATGTACCACATCATAAATATACAATATAATACATGTACCATATAATACATGTACCACATCATACATGTACAAAATAATACATGTACCATATAATACATGTACCATATAATACATGTACCATATAATACATGTAACACACCATACATGTACCATATAATACATGTACCACATCATACATGTACCACATCATACATGTACCACATCATCCATGTACCACATCATCCATGTACAATATAATACATGTACCATATAATACATGTACCACATCATACATGTACACATCATAATGTACCACATCATACATGTACCATATAATACATGTACCACATCATACATGTTAACATAATACATGTACCACATCATACATGTACAATATAATACATGTACCATATAATACATGTACCACATCATACATGTAATATAATACATGTACACATCATACATGTACCACATCATACATGTACCACATCATACATGTACCATATAATACATGTACCACATATACATGTACCACATCATACATGTACCATATAATACATGTACCACATCATACATGTACACATCATACATGTACCACATCATACATGTACACACATCATACATGTACCATATAATACATGTACCACATCATACATGTACCACATCATACATGTACCACATCATACATGTACCACATCATACATGTACCACATCATAAATGTTACATATAATACATGTAACACATCATACATGTACAATATAATACATGTACACATCATAAAATGTACAATATAATACATGTAACACATCATACATGTACCATATAATACATGTACCACATCATACATGTACCATAATACATATTACCACATCATACATGTACCACATCATACATGTACCACATCATACATGTACACATCATACATGTACCATATAATACATGTACCATATAATACATGTACCACATCATACATGTACCACATCATACATGTACCACATCATACATGTACCATATAATACATGTACCATATAATACATGTACCACATCATACATGTACCACATAATACATGTACCACATCATACATGTACCATATAATACATGTACCACATCATACATGTACCACATCATACATGTACCACATCATACATGTACCATATAATACATGTACCACATCATACATGTACCAATCATTCACATTGTACCACATCATAAGGTACCACATCATACCTGTACCATATACTACATGTACCCCATCATACATTTACCACATTATTAACCAATCCATGTTACCACATCATACATTGTAACCACATCACTACATGTACACATATAAGACATGTACCACATTCATACATGTACCACATCATACATGCTACACATACTATACATGTACCTACATCATACATGTAACACATCATCCACTGTACCACTATCATACATGTATCCACCTCATACATGTACCACTATATCACATGTACCACTCAATACATGTACACCATCATTACATGTACCACTATTCACTACACTGTACACATTTAATACCTGTACCCACATCATACATGTACCATCTAATACATGTACAACATCAATACATGTACACATCATACAATGTACCAATAATACATGTCCACATCATAATGTACCCTAATACATGTAACACTCATACATGTACAATCTAATACATGTACCATATAATACATGTACCATATAATACATGTACCACATCATACATGTACCATATAATACATGTACCACATCAACATGTACAATATAATACATGTACCACATCTACATGACAAATTACACTAACAATGTATTACATCATAATGTACCATTAATACATGTACCAATCATACATGTACATATAAACATGTACCACATCATACATGTACCCATATAAACATGTACCATATAATACATGTACCACATCATACATGTACCATATAATACATGTACCATAATACATGTACACATCATACATGTACCACATCATACATGTACATATAATACATGTACATATAATACATGTACCACATCATACATGTACAATATAATACATGTACCACATCATACATGTACAATATATACATGTACCACATCATACATGTTACCACATCATACATGTACCATATAATACATGTACCACATCATACATGTACCACATCATACATGTACCATATAATACATGTACCACATCATACATGTACCCAACATAATCATGTACCTATAATACATGTACCACATCATACATGTACACATAATACATGTACCACATCATACATGTACCATATAATACATGTACCACATCATACATGTACAACATCATACATGTACCACATCATACATGTACAATATAATACATGTACAACATAATACATGTACCACATCATACATGTACCACATCATACATGTACAATAATTACATGTACCACATCATACATGTACCATATAATACATGTACCATATAATACATGTACCACATCATACATGTACCACATCATACATGTACCATATAATACATGTACCATACATACATGTACCATATAATACATGTACACATCATACATGTACAATATCATACATGTACCACATAATACATGTAACACATATACATGTACCACATCATACATGTACAATATAATACATGTACCATATAATACATGTACCATATCATACATGTACCATATAATACATGTAACACATCATACATGTACCACATCATACATGTACCATATAATACATGTACCACATCATACATGTACAAATAATACATGTAACACATCATACATGTACACATCATACATGTACCATATCATATGTACCACATCATACATGTACCACATCATATGTACCACATCATACATGTACATATAATACATGTACACATCATACATGTACCATCATAATACATGTAACACATCATACATGTACCATATAATACATGTACCATATAATACATGTACCAAATCATACATGTACCATATAATACATGTACCATATAATACATGTACCACATCATACATGTACCATATAATACATGTACCATATAATACATGTACCATATAATACATGTAACACATCATACATGTACCATATAATACATGTAACACATCATACATGTACCATATAATACATGTACCATATAATACATGTAACACATCATACATGTACCATATAATACATGTACCATATAATACATGTACCACATCATACATGTACCACATCATACATGTACCACATCATACATGTACCATATAATACATGTAACACATCATACATGTACCACATCATACATGTACCACATCATACATGTACAATATAATACACGTACCACATCATACATGTACCATATAATACATGTACCATATAATACATGTACCATATAATACATGTACCATATAATACATGTACCATATAATACATGTACCATATAATACATGTAACACATCATACATGTACCATATTATACATGTAACACATCATACATGTACCATATAATACATGTACCATATAATACATGTACCACATCATACATGTACCACATCATACATGTACCACATCATACATGTACCACATCATACATGTACCACATCATACATGTACCACATCATACATGTACCACATCATACATGTACCACATCATACATGTACCATATAATACATGTAACACATCATACATGTACCACATCATACATGTACCACATCATACATGTACCATATAATACATGTACCACATCATAAATATACAATATAATACATGTACCATATAATACATGTACCACATCATACATGTACAAAATAATACATGTACCATATAATACATGTACCATATAATACATGTACCATATAATACATGTAACACACCATACATGTACCATATAATACATGTACCACATCATACATGTACCACATCATACATGTACCACATCATCCATGTACCACATCATCCATGTACAATATAATACATGTACCTTATAATACATGTACCACATCATACATGTACCACATCATAAATGTACCACATCATACATGTACCACATCATACATGTACCATATAATACATGTACCACATCATACATGTTTAATATAATATATGTACCACATCATACATGTACAATATAATACATGTACCATATAATACATGTACCACATCATACATGTTTAATATAATATATGTACCACATCATACATGTACCACATCATATATGTACTATATAATACATGTACCACATCATACATGTACAATATAATACATGTACCACATAATACATGTTTAAAATAATACATGTACCACATCATACATGTACCACATCATACATGTACCACATCATACATGTACCACATCATACATGTACCACATCATACATGTACCACGTCATACACGTACAATATAATACATGTACCACATCATACATGTACAATATAATACATGTACCACATCATACATGTACAATATAATACATTTACCACATCATACATGTACAATATAATACATGTACCACATCATACATGTACCATATAATACATGTACCACATCATACATGTACCACATCATACATGTACCATATAATACATGTACAATATAATACATGTACCACATCATACATGTACCATATAATACATGTACCACATCATACATGTACCACATCATACATGTACCATATAATACATGTACCACATCCTACATGTACCACATCATACATGTACAATATAATACATGTACCACATCATAAATGTACCATATAATACATGTACCACATCATACATGTACCACATCATACATGTACAATATAATACATGTACCACATCATACATGTACCACATCATACATGTACAATATAATACATGTACCACATCATACATGTACCACATCATACATGTACAATATAATACATGGACCACATCATACATGTACCACATCATACATGTACCACATCATACATGTTACACATCATACATGTACCATATAATACATGTACCACATCATACATGTACAATATAATACATGTACCACATCATACATGTACCACATCATACATGTACCATATAATACATGTACCACATCATACATGTACCACATCATACATGTACCACATCATACATGTACCACATCATATATGTACAATATAATGCATGTACCACATCATACATGTACAATATAATACATGTACCACATCATACATGTACCACATCATAAATATACAATATAATACATGTAACACATCATACATGTACCACATCATACATGTATTACATCATACATGTACCACATCATACATGTACCACATCATAAATATACAATATAATACATGTAACACATCATACATGTACCATATAATACATGTACCACATCATAAATATACAATATAATACATGAAACACATCATACATGTACCATATAATACATGTACCACATCATACATGTACCATATAATACATATACCACATCATAAATGTACCACATCATACATGTACTACATCATACATGTACCACATCATACATGTACCATATAATACATGTACCATATAATACATGTACCACATCATACATGTACCACATCATACATGTACCACATCATACATGTACCACATCATACATGTACCATATAATACATGTACCATATAATACATGTACCACATCATACATGTACCACATCATACATGCACCACATCATACATGTACAATATAATACATGTACCGCATCATACATGTACAATATAATACATGTACCGCATCATACATGTACAATATAATACATGTACCACATCATACATGTACAATATAATACATGTACCGCATCATACATGTACTACATCATACATGTACCACATCATACATGTACCACATCATACATGTACCACATCATACATGTACCATATAATACATGTACCACATCATACATGTACAATATAATACATGTACCACATCATACATGTACCACATCATACATGTACAATATAATACATGTACCACATCATACATGTACCACATCATACATGTACCACATCATACATGTACCATATAATACATGTACCATATAATACATGTACCACATCATACATAGTTAGTTAGTTAGTTAGTCGACAGATCATCCTCGTTGCACATCGGACCATTCAGTCCATAAGTGCTCGGATCCCCTCCTCAGCAAATCCCGCAGCGTGTAGCGGCTAACGACGCCAGTTCTGTGTTGGTTTATCAATCTTCTTTGGCTTCCTGCGTAGTGTTCTTGTTTGGCCACCCCTCTTTTAATTTGCTGCTCTCGCAGTCTGGCCATTGTTGTAGATTCACAGTCATCACTTGGTTCTTGCAAAAGTCTCACTTCTCGTAGAGCATTCAGAATGTCAGCCTGGTCCATGGCGCGTCCGCCCTCAACAGTAGCCTCACCTGCGAGCTTGTCAGCCCGCTCATTTCCTTGTACTCCCGCATGCCCTGGCACGAAGATGAAACTAATCTTTGCCAGCCGAGACCGCTTCAGAGGCAGCAACCATTCTCTTCGAATCGACCCCTCCTCTATCCTCTTGATCATGTTCATTGAGTCGCTAAGGAAACAAGCCCTAGTGAATGTCTGTGTCTCGAGCCATGTTATTGCTTTACTTACTGCCATGACTTCCATGGTCAGGCTACTTGTGGTTTCAGTGAAAGCACCAGAGTCCTCCTTCACAATTCTCCCTCCGGCCCGAGCTGTAAAGGCCCATGAGCTTCTCACATGTCGGACGACCGACCCATCTGTGTAGATGACCGCGTCACTGTCTAGCGAATTCTCGAAAATCAACGCTTGTACTTCAGCCTCAACAGCAGCCGGATTTTCTTGTCTGCATTTTCTATCTAGTTGGATGCAAACTGAAAAGGATGTGCAGAAGTCTGTTGGCACTTGCACCCACTCCTCGCCAGGTTCTAAGTCCTCAAGTGAACACACCTGTTGAAGAATGTCCTCGGCTTGACCCATCCACGACCGTCCTCTTTTTAACCTGCTGCCCTTCACCTTCCTAATTTCACTATGCAGTGGATGCTGTGTGTTTGCGTTAATTCTGAGGTAGGCACGTGCCCTGCAAACTTGCATTCTCTCTTCAATGGTTGGAAAATCAAGAAGGTAGCGCATCGCCCTGCATGCTGTATCTCTTGTACATCCAAGAATAATGCGCATAGCTTCATTCTGTATCCTTTCCATCCTTTCTATCTGCTTATGGCTGACAGTCAGGATTGCCATTGCATACTCCAAAACAGACATGACCAGCCCCTCGTACAGAAGACATAGATGGCGCTGCTCACAGTTTACTGCCGCCATCACCCGCATCGCTGCCAAACCCCGCTTGGCCTTTGTTATCACCTGGTCTATGTGCACATTATAAGCAAGGCTTCGATCAAACCGTATCCCCAGGTAATTCATTGCCTGCGTTCTTTCCACCGTCTCTGAACACAGCATTACAGTTGGTGTTGGATTGTTGACAATATGATTATTCAACGAGAACCAGGTCACTGTTGCCTTAGTTGGGTTGACCATTGCCCCAGCTTCATCACACCAAGTACTTATGCGATTGAGTTCGGTTTGTAGTTCCACAGCAACCTCCTCTCTATCCTTACCCTGACGATACACTAAAACATCATCGGCATATGACAATGTCCTGCCAGGTCCAGTGATCTGCTCACTGGTGATTCTCACTGTGTAGGCGTTGAACAGTACCGGAGATAATGGTGATCCCTGTGGTAGGCCAGGATATATTGTTGTTGGTTCCGAAGTCCAACTGCCACATCTAAAAACTACTTTCCGTTGGAAGAGAGCTGCAGCGATCCAACTAAGGAGGAATGGACTTACGTTTAGTTCAAGAAGCTGAAACATTAAAAAATCCAGTGGTACTCTGTTGTATGCGTCCTCAAGATCAATCGCTGCAGCAACGGTTTCAGTGCCTGAGTGGAAACCTTCATAGACATCGTGGGCAAAGACTGCTGCATTGGTCCAGGTTTCTCTTTTTGGACGGTACCCACCCAGGGTAGGTGGGAAAACACCTTGCCTCTCTAGTTGGCTTGATATTTTCCTGGCAATTACCTTCTCCAGCAGCTTGCCTATTGTATTCTGCATGGTTATAATTCGATATCCCTGAATTTTCTTGTGGTCTTTGTCAGGCTTCGGCAAGGGAATCAGATAGCTGTGTAACCATTCCTCCTTGATGCTAGCACTCCCTATACTGTTGTTGTACATGTCTGCTAGTTTCTCTAGCTCATTGTCGGTACACCTATTTATGTCGTCGTATCTTATGCCATCAGGACCTGGAGCACTGTTTTTTGATCGTCGAAGCACAGCCTTGATTTCTTTCACTGTCACTGTGTCTTCATCCGAAGTGTCCTGGGCCTTGCATCTGTCTGAGGTGACCTCCTTGGCCAGATTCCGGCCTCCCATGTCTGTCTGGTTGCTCTGCTCAAGGTAGCGTTCAAAGAGGGCTTTGCCCTTGTCCTCGTCAGTCCTCTGCCAGATGAGGTCAGCACCTTGGAAGTCAGAAATGCTCTTATTCTTGACTACACCACTCAAGATGGCGACGGACGGTCGTGTTGTTTTGTGCTCGTTAACTTTTTCGCGTAAGGGATGGATTTATTCATTTCTTGCGTGTAATTGGTGTGCCAGGATGTAAAACCAGGAGTTTCTACTCAAGATCTGCGCGGGTGCTACGGAGTTCGTGCATCGAGCGAAGCCATCCTTGAGTGAATTTTCAGCAGCGTGTGTGGTTCTCAATCAAAAGTCTGTGTTTACGTTTTTTCAACATGGCGGAACAACGTGTGTTTTCCGAAGGATCAGCAGTCAACATACCGAAGCGGCGGGGTAACCGCGCAGGGAAAAAGAAGCCAGGTAAGCGCGGTGGCTTGAGACGTTTTAGACTCAAGTGTCACCGTCTAGGACTCAGGAACATCCGTATTCTATATTGGAACTGTGCCAGTGTAAAACAACGGGGCTCTATTTTAGAAACCCTAGTTTACAGGAACGACATTGTAGCACTCCAGGAGACGAGACTGGGCGATCAGCTACTCCGAATTGCCGGCTTCAAATGTTTCTATAACAGACGACATCTGGGAACGGCGATTCTCGTTCGCGACAGCATGGTGGCGTCAGAGCTAGACATGTCCAGTTGGAACAGTGACGATATACAAATACAGGCGTTGAGAGTTCATTCCAGTATACCATTCGTATTGGTTAATGTTTATGCCCGCAATGCGAGTGTGGACGCCCAGAAGTGGCAGTGCTTAAGTGGCATATTAGGCCACGAGAGAAATGTTATTTTCTGTGGTGACTTCAACGCTAAAGGCAGATCATGGGGAAACACTTCCTCCAATACATCATACATGTACCACATCATACATGACCATATAATACATGTACCCATCATACATGTACCACATCATACATGTACCATATAATACATGTACCCCATCATAAAAATACAATATATACATGTAACACATCATGACTATACAATATAATACATGTAACACATCATACGTACCATATAAAACTGTACCCCATCATACTGTACCATATAATACATGACCACATCATACATGTACAAAAATAATACATTACCACATCATACATTACAATATAATACATGTACCACATCATACATGTACCATATAATACATGTACCACATCATACATATACCATATAATACATTACCATATAAACATGTCCACTCATACATGTACCATATAATACGTACCATATAATCATGTACCACATCATATATGTACCCCATCATACATGTACCATATAATACTGTACCATATAAACATGTACCACATCATACATGTACATATAATATATGTACCACATCATACATTACCTATAATCATGTACCACATCATACATGTACCCATCATACATGTACCATATAATACATGTACCACATCATACATGTACCACATTATACAGTACCATAAATAAATTACCACATCATACATGACCACATCTACATGTACCATATAATACATGTACCACATCATACATGTACACATCATCATGTACCCCATATACATGTACCATATAAAGCATGTAACACATCATACATGTACCAATCATACATGTATACTCATCATGTACAAAATAATACATGTACAATAATACATGACCCCCATCAACATTACCCCATCATACATGTACAATTAATACATGTACCACTCATACATGTACCATATAAAACATGTCCAATAAAACATGTAACACATACATTCCCTATTAAGACCATATAATACTGTACCATATAAACTGTACCATATAAAACATGTACCATATAAAACATGTAAAAAAACCCTTAAAATAATACATGTAAAAACATAATTAAAATAACATGTACCATATATAATGTACCCATCATACATTCCAAAAAATGTCCCCTAACTGTACCCATATAATTTAACATTACCACATCAAAAAACAAAATTAAAACCCCCCCCCCTTTTTTTTTTTTTTAAATAACAGTACCCAACCCAAAACATACATGTTTTTTACCAAAAAACAAAAATACATGTTTTTCGCACATCATACTGACCCCACATAAGAATATTACAGTTTTTTTAAAATCATGTTTTTAAAACATC
>JACEFZ010016064.1:0-16687 GCA_014155875.1 Cepaea nemoralis
TAATCTTTTTGTTTTTTTTTTCAATAACATTTTTTTTATAATTATTCTCTCTGACCAGCTCTGCCAGCGGGATTTGAGCAGTATTTCAGTGTGTCAGCTGTACGGATTGGCCACACAAAACAGTACAGATGTGTTGTAACCTACAGCCCTGTCAACAATACACGTTTGAGCCGCAAAAGTGTTCCATCTCTGGATATCATCATTCAGGTATGGGATCATGTATATGTGACCAATCATTTGAAAAGTTATTTCTATAATTTTTACAGCATGGATACATTTGTGCATTATTCAGGTGTGAGATAATGTATAAGTGGCATTTCAGGTGAAGGCATTGTCTTTATAATTATTGTTGCATGGATACATTTGTACTTTTCTTTACGAGTCAGATAATATTTAAGTGGTATCTCAGTTGAACGCATTGTTTCCATGATAATTACAAAATAGATACATGTTTGTTTTATTCAGGTGTGAGATGATATATATGCGACATCTTATTTGAAATCATTCTTAACATCTTTAATATGATAGAATTACATGTTTGCTTCATTTAGGAAAGAGTGAATGTGCAAGTAACATATCAGTTGAAAGCATTTTTCATATAATTAATGCGACAGGCCTGAAGAAAGATATTGTATCCAGGAGACAATTCTCCCGGGATGTAAATATTTTACAGTGGAGATGTAATAATCCAACCATCAGTCTATGCTGTAGGTTTTGTGGCAGTTAACTGGTCGGCTTATGAACACATGTTGAGGTGTCCCATGTAAAAGACAGGCTGAAGGTTGACATGGAAGAAATAAAATACGTCAGCCCTGCAGGAATAGTACACAGATGGACACTACTACTTTGTCTTGCAAGTGACCTTTCATCTTCTGTAATTTATTACTATAATATTATTAAGACAATCCGACTTCAAGGTGTGGACTGCGCCTTTCCTTGCAGCCAGCAAGGTTAGGATCGCCCAGCCTCTCCCTATATTTGTACAATCTTTTATTCTACGTCGAATACAGTATACGAAACCGGTTTTCTGTGTTAACACGATGACTGTATTTTATGTAATAAAATTACAATAAACAATTGCTCAATCGTGAGGCGGTAGCACTTAGACGGTTCCAGCCTATTTTGCGCAAACAGAAAAATCAGCCTTCATGAATCCATGTGCAGTCGAAAGTCTATAAAACGATGTCATCGAGGAAATATTTACCCAATCTCTTTTCCCATCAATTGTTCTTGACACAAACAACGCTTGCTTAAATCTTATATATAAATAAGGATCGTATGTCTGTATCTATCTATGTATGTATCTATCTATGTATGTCCTTTGTGCGCTCGCGAACGGCCCATCCGATTGAGATGAAATTTTCTACACGCCTTCCTTTCAGTCCAGAGCTGTCAACTGTCATAGTTTTTTAGTGTGAAATCGCCTGCTTACTCAGTATTATTTCATTTTTCATTTTTCATTATAATTGTATATATTTCAGGGGACCTAACTCCGTAAAAGTTATTTCAAGGGGCATAACTTTTCTGTATAACTTATAGTCATATTGTGGCATCGTTTTCAAAGATTTATAAACTCTGTGTCCATAGTTATGTACCGGCATATGAGTTATAATAAATAATGATACAAACTGTAAGGCATTTTTAAAGTTTTCATAAAAATAATGCACAATGCATAACATTGTAACTCATCTTTATTTGCTTAAGAAGTTACTGTAGTCATGCAGGTGATTAGCAAGCGTTTTCATTAAAACTAATGGATGGTGTCTGGAAGGACATTCTTTTAAGTTACTTTTTTTGTTGTATGAATTTAATGAGAACTTATATGACTACTTATGTGAATTAAATGAGATGCTCCCCACCAGGGACTGGGCGAAGCCGGACAGGGTCAGGCAGACAGATAGACAGAGAGACAGAGAGACAGACAGACAGACAGACAGACAGACAGACAGACAGATAGTCGGTAACGGGAACGGGAACTTATATGACTACTTATATGAATTAAATGAGATGCTCCACACCAGGAGCTGGGCAATGCCGGGCCGGGTCAGACAGACAGACAGACAGACAGACAGACAGACAGACAGACAGACAGTCGGTAACGGGAACGAGAACTTATATGACTACTTATATGAATTAAATGAGATGCTCCCCACCAGGGACTGGGCGAAGCCGGGCCGGGTCAGCTAGTACCTCATAAACAGTAACGCACTTTTTGCTACAAAGTGAACATTTGAGAGTTTTCGCTGCGAAAAAGTGTATAATGACTTTACATCAAAGACAATTATAATGTTAGTATAGGCGTTACGTCCGTGTCAAGGGTTACTTTCCTGCTTCAATCAGGAGTGAGAGAATGTATGTGACATCTCAGATGTGAGGATTTTTTAAATATGATTAATATGACTGGGTTACATTTCTGCTTTATCCAAAGTTCATGGGTGTCTTTACTGTAGAGTGGTAGCTCACTGGCTACTACCATAGAATGGGCGGGTTCAGTTCGTTATTTTTAAATAATACAACAGAAATAACATCTTTAAAACAAAAGGAAAGCTACCACTTTGTTAACGTTGTGCCACTAGTGCTATGTACATTAGGTTTTAGTGAGATCAAGAACTACAAGATGTTGTCCATGTCATCTGGGGGGGGGGGGGGGGGGGGGGGGGGGAAGATTTCTGTATTTTGACTGTTAATCTTAGTTGCATATCCTGGACAGACGTAACAGTCAACCCCAGCATATTTTGGCTGTTCGTGATTTCCTGGCAGATTTACGTTCAGTAGTTTGCCATTGCGTTCGGAATGACACTCATACCTATGTACTGGATACCAACGCAAGGCGGTCTGCTTCCAAATTGCCCGCAGCTGTGTTTCTAACGCGGTATGCGTAATTACAAATTGCGTCCGAAACCCCTTCTCTACAGAGCCGGCCCGGTATGACTGATAGATTACATTATTTAAAAAAAATCAAGATAATAATATCATCACAGAATTCATACATTGAAAAAGAATGATTGTGTTAATTTTGTTGTTGCCTTTTCTAAAATGTTGGTCTGCTAGCAGATGACGGCATTTTATTGACAACATTATAGATGATCAGAAAACAATAACGTCAGTACAGACTGACTCGCTACAGACTATCAAGTGTTCTTTATTTTTATAGAGAATTGTAGTTTTTGAAGAATTTTCAGATTACTCAGAGACTGAAAATATCTGTTTACTGTAGCACTCCACATTGTGAGAGCTTGTCTTTGTGACTCATTGTAATGAATGTACCCATATATTTTTTCAGGCCACTGAGAACACATTTAACCGTAGACAAGAAACAGCAACCATTTCTGTGAATCTGATTCAGACCAATACTGGCCCCCCAGTAATTTTCTCCAAGCTCAGCAACTGGATACATCTATGAGAACTCTCCTACCGGAACATTAGTTTCCAAGAAGAGGTCCACAACAACAGCTCTCAGATTAACCTTTTCTGACCGGGACTTAGTAAGTCTCATTTTTCTTGTCTGAAAATAATGTGGTGTCCCTACTTGAACAAAGGTGTTCACTTTTCGTTTCACTTAATATTTTGTTTATGTCTATAACCAATATAACAGGTCTCTGTAAAGAGAACATTGACACACAAGCAGCAAACAACATAGACATGAGGATGTCACAATAATTCTTTTGTTCTTTTACCCTTTATGCCCCACTGGGACATATGTCATCACCAGCTCTCGCCACATCTTTCTATTGTTTGCACCTGCCACAGCCCTCTTTATGTCATTCCCATGTTGTTCATCGCTGTCTTTAAGTCTTGTCTCAGCGTGATTTCAGATCTCCCACTATAGTGTGTTTACTTTTGTCTGCCCCAATATAAAATTCCATATCTCAGTAACCAACTGAAGAAAAATGATGAGATTTAGCATATAAGCTTATCATTATGTCCACCCAACAAAAAACAATTTTGTTCTCGAGATTTTACAGAAAATTTCAAAGTTTGTTTATATGCGGTATACAATTTACGGGTCAGAGATGAAGTTCATAATTTTAAATGTATTACAGCGTAGCCAGACAATCAGCGTTCAATGTCGAATATTTTACTTGTTTCACGGGATTGGTCTTATGCCAAGAACCCTGCGCTATTTAAACTGAGACTGTTCAGAGGTGACGTAAACACTGTGGGTTATTTCATGAAACCTGATTATTATTATTATTTTTTAAAATCTTACTTATCGCTAACATTGAAATGTGTGAATATTTTTCAATGGGATTGAATGCGAAATTGTGTATACACTTCAAAGCATCGCTATGTAGTTGTACACTTATTTTTGTATAGAAGCTGATCGCAGGAAACTGTTTTATACTATTACACATTCCGAAAACAGAAAAGTGCATGCATTGGGTTTGAGTAAACGGTCATTTCGTCGATGGGTGCAAGAATCTGGAATTAAACCACCACGTAATAACCAAACGGTAGGTAGAAAGGTTATTGTAGACAGCTTTGACAAAGATGTCATAAGGCGAGCTATTATAAAAATGCTTTAAAAAGTCGCTTAAAAGTCGACATGGTCGACTTCATTGCACCGGGTTCTATCCCATATGGCTCGGTCTCTTTCCGCAGCGCGGAAAGCATCGCACAAAAGCACGAACTCCGCTAGCTCTAGCGACGACCCACAGAAGTCTCCGAAAAATTTAACTCGTGAACCGAAGGATGCGGCCAGGAATCGAACCCACAACCTTTGGAGCCCGAGTCAAAAGGCTTGACCACTTCGCCACGGAGACTCCTAAAAATTATAAAATTTTGGATTTTATATCCAGGATATCCAGCATTATAAAATGCTGGATGCCAAAGAAACAGTGACTGTAAGAAAACTTAGGGTTTGGTTAGAAAGGACATTAACATAGAGCTATCCAAAACAACTTTGTGGAAAATTATAAGGACATTATGTTTCACTTTTAGAAAGTACAAGGGCGGTAGAAATATTCTTTGTGAGCAACCGCATTTAGGAGCCATGAGAAGCAGATACCTACGTGAAATAAGGGAAATGCGTAAAGAAAATTATGGCATAGTGTGTTTGAATGAAATGTGGATCAATGAGCACCACACAAGTGATAAGGAATGGCAATCAGTGGATGGACAGATAAAGCGATATGTGCCCAGTAGTATAGGACAGCTTTTGGTCATGGCCCATGCTGCTAATACGCATAATGGCTTACAACAGAATGCGGGGCTCGTATTCGTATCAAAGCATACCGACAATAGGGATTATCATAATAAGATGAATGGTAATGTATGTAGAAATTGGCTCGAGAATACTGTGCTTCTATCCCTAGATAGACCGTCTTGAAAAATTATGGACAATGCATGATATCAATGTTGTTGCTCAAGAAAACAAAATACCTACAGCATCGAGCACAAAGGGAGCAATAAAGATATGGCTACGAATGGAAAACATACCATTTCCAGAAACGTATTTCTAGCTAGAATTGTTGTCCCTTGTAAAACAGACGCCAAAAAGCAAGAAATATCAAATCGACAAGTTGATAGAAGAGCATCGTCATGGATGCTTGAGATTTCCGCTGTACCATTCTCATTTTAACCCTATAGAACTTGTGTGGGCTAAAATTAAAGGATAGGTGACAGCTGACAATACTATATTCAAATTGTCTGACGTGAAGATACTAATCCAGTCCGCGCTATTAAATATTGATAAAAGTTACTGGAAAAATGTGAGGACTATGTGTTGAAAGAGGAAGAGGACTATTGGATAAAGGATGGATTGAATTTTATGCAACCGAGAGCAGTCATCAACCTACTGGAATCGTCCGACACAGATTAAGGTCTGAACAGATCGCAGACCTTAATCCACGTGCACACCAACTGGGATATTTTGCTACAAATATTCAGAAGAATTGCAGGCCCTAAACATTACAGCATCGGCATAAACAATACAACTTGTTAATTGCAACAGTTTGTATTCCACAATGATGAATTTTCAATTCCATGATCCCTCAATAGTGACAAACAACTGACATTGAAAAAGCAAAAAGCTCTAGGCGCATCGAGTACCAACCGAAGAATAATATTGCGGTGGGAACTGACATATTGTGGCATAACAAGAAACGTGAGAAGAAACAAGTTGTCAAATGAGGGGACAACACACGAACATACGAATCATTCTATAAACTTCAATGAAAAGAGGACCAACATCTTGACCGTTAAGAAGGAAGCTCACTACAGAGACATTCACAGCTATATTCGTCGTGCAAAACATTTAATCATGTTCCGTCTCAGCAGAGCAGACAATGCACCCACTCCCATACGAATCTGGATACGCCTTGTGTTTGTCATCCAAACTGGCGGGGGGAATGGGCATTAATGTAAAACAAGTTTGTTAGCGAGAAATCACTAGTTTTTCATCAAAACATCACAGAAATGTCGCCGCTTTTCATGATTTAAGTTGTTTTTGGACCTATCAAAGTCCTTGGGTGGGAGTAAATATAAGACGGCAGGAAAAATTTCATAACGATGCAACAGACAGTTTTCAAAATAATTGATCGTGAATGACGGCATTCATTTCTGGACATACTATAGTTAGTTCGCCTTGTGGGTACCAGACAATAGAGTGTCTAGTTATGCAGTCTTCAAGTTTTCTCAATGTGTCTAGTTATGTCCTCAAGTTTTCTCAATGTCTAGTTATACTGTCCTCAAGTTTTCTCAATGTCTAGTTATGTTGTCCTCAAGTTTTCACAATGTCTACTTATGCTGTCCTCAAGTTTTCTCAATGTGTCCAGTTATGTTGTCCTCAAGTTTTCACAATGTCTAGTTATGCTGTCCTCAAGTTTTCTCAATGTGTCCAGTTATGTTGTCCTCTGGTTTTCTCAATGTGTCTAGTTATGCTATCCTCAAGTTTTCTCAATGTCTAGTTATGTTGCCCTCATGTTTTCTCAATGTGTCTAGTTATGCTATCCTCAAGTTTTCTCAATGTGTCTAATTATGTTGTCCTCGAGATTTCTCAATGTGTCTCGTTATGCTGAACTCAGGTTTTCTCAATGTGTCTAGTTATGCTGTCATCAAGTTTTCTCAATGTCTAGTTATGTTTTCCTCAAATCTTCTCAATGTCTAGTTATGATATCCTCAAGTGTTCTCAATGTGTCTAGTTATGTTGTCCTCACGTTTTCTCAATGTCTTGTTATGTTGTCCTCCAGTTTTCTCAATGTGTCTAGTTATGTTGTCCTCAGGTTTTCTCAATGTGTCTAGTTATGCTGTCCTCAAGTTTTCTAAATGTGTCTAGTTATGCTGTCCTCAAGTGTTCTCAATGTCTAGTTATGTTGTCCTCAAGGTTTCTCAATGTCTAGGTATGTTGTCCTCAAGTTTTCTCAATGTGTCTAGTTATGTTGTCCTCAAGTTTTCTCAATGTCTAGTTATGCTATCCTCATGTTTTCTCAATGTGTCTTGTTATGTTGTCCTTAAGGTTTCTCAATGTGTCTAATTATGCTGAACTCAAGTTTTCTCAATGTGTCTAGTTATGCTGTCCTCAAGTTTTCTCAATGTCCAATTTTGCTGTCCTCAAGTTTTCTCAATGTCTAGTTATGCTGTCCTCAAGTTTTCTCAATGTGTCTAGTTATGCTATCCTCAAGTTTTCTCAATATCTAGTTATGCTATCCTCAAGTTTTCTCAATGTCTAGTTATGCTGTCCTCAAGTTTTCTCAATGTCTAGTTATGCTGTCCTCAAATGTTCTGATGTCTAGTTATGCTGTCCTCAAGTTTTCTCAATGTGTCTAGTTATGCTGTCCTCAAGTTTTCTCAATGTCTAGTTATGCTGTCATCAAGTTTTCTCAATGTATCTAGTTATGCTGTCCTCAGGTTTTCTCAATGAGTCTAGTTATGCTGTCCTCAAGTTTTCTCAATGTATCTAGTTATGCTGTCCTCAAGTTTTCTCAATGTGTCTAGTTATGCTGTCCTCAAGTTTTCTCAGTGTGTCTAGTTATGGTGTCCTCAAGTTTTCTCAATCTCTAGTTATGCTGTCATCAAGTTTTCTCAATGTGTCTAGTTATGCTGTCCTCATGTTTTCTCAATGCATCTAGTTATGCTGTCCTCAAGTTTTCTCAATGTGTCTAGCTATGCTGTCCTCAAGTTTTCTCAATGTGACTAGTTATGCTGTCCTCAAGTTGTCTCAGTGTGTCTAGTTATACTGTCCTCAAGTTGTCTCAATGTGTCTAGTTATGCTGTCCTCAAGTTTTCTCAATGTGTCTAGTTATGCTGTCCTCAAGTTTTCTCAATATGTCTAGTTATGCTGTCCGCATGTTTTCTCAATGTGTCTAGTTATGATGTCCTCAAGTTTTCTCAATGTGTCTAGTTATGCTGTCCTCAAGTTTTCTCAATGTGTCTAGTTATGGTGACCTTAAGTTTTCTCAATGTGTCTAGTTATGCTGTCCTCACGTTTTCTCAATGTGTCTAGTTATACTGTCCTCAAGTTTTCTCAATGTGTCTAGTTATTATGTTTTCAATTTGTCTCAATGTGTCTAGTTATGCTGTCCTCAAGTTTTCTCAATGTGTCTAGTTATACTGTCCTCACGTTTTCTCAATGTGTCTAGTTATGCTGTCCTCAAGTGTTCTCAATGTGTCTAGTTTTTCTGTGCTCAGGTTTTCCCAATGTGTATAGTTATGCTGTCCTGAAGTTTTCTCAATGTGTCTAGTTATGCTGTCCTCAAGTTTTCTCAATGTGTCTAGTTATACTGTCCTCAAGTTGTCTCAGTGTGTCTAGTTATACTGTCCTCAAGTTGTCTCAGTGTGTCTAGTTATGCTGTTCTCAAGTTGTCTTAATGTGTCTAGTTATGCTGTCCTCAAGTTGTCTCAATGTGTCTAGTTATACTGTCCTCAAGTTGTCTCAGTGTGTCTAGTTATGCTGTCCTCAAGTTTTCTCAATGTGTCTAGTTATGCTGTCCTCAAGTTTTCTCAATGTGTCTTGTTATGCTGTCCTCAAGTTTTCTCAATGTGTCTAGTTATGCTGTCCTCACGTTGTCTCAATGTGTCTAGTTATACTGTCCTCAGGTTGTCTCAATGTGTCTAGTTATACTGTCCTCAAGTTGTGTCAGTGTGTCTAGTTATGCTGTCCTCAAGTTGTCTCAGTGTGTCTAGTTATACTGTCCTCAAGTTGGTCTCAGTGTGTCTGGTTATGCTGTCCTCAAGTTTTCTCAATGTGTCTAGTTATGCTGTCCTCAAGTTTTCTCAATGTGTCTAGTTATGCTGTCCTCAAGTTTTCTCAATGTGTCTAGTTATGCTGTCCTCAAGTTTTTTCAATGTCAAGTTATGCTGTCCTCAAGTTTTCTCAATGTGTCTAGTTATGCTGTCCTCAAGTTTTCTCAATGTGTCTAGTTATGCTGTCCTCAAGTTTTCTCAGTGTGTCTAGTTATACTGTCCTCAATTTTTCTCAATGTGTCTAGTTATGCTGTCCTCAAGTTTTCTCAATTTGTCTAGTTATGGTGTCCCCAAGTTTTCTCAATGTGTCTAGTTAAACTGTCCTCAAGTTTTCTCAGTGTGTCTAGTTATGGTGTCCTCAAGTTGTCTCAATGTGGCTAGTTATGGTGTCCTCAAGTTTTCTCAATGTGTCTAGTTAAACTGTCTTGAAGTTGTCTCAATGTGTCTAGTTATGGTGTCCTCAAGTATTCTCAATGTGTCTAGTTATGGTGTCCTCAAGTTTTCTCCTATCAAACTTCAACGTCTCTTCTTCCCCTCTTAATTCTCTGGAATGTGTTTAGTTCTCTTTATGACCTCTAGATTGGTGATCCTGTCATAAAGTGTAAGTCCCACTACTCTGCATAGGCACACATTAATGAATCTTTGTAGTTTAGTCAGTAATTATTGTTGTCGTTCTCAATGTTTCAGATCTTGAGGTAGCACTGATTTCACACTGGGGATACACAGTCTAACTTTGGTGTTAAGTGCCATTTCCTTTGACTGTCACAAAGTTCATCCTGATATGAAGGATCTTTTACCTTTTGTATTCTTCTCACAATGATTATTAGCACCCGAACCACATAAATATTGCTTTGGAAATAATGTTAGTATATATTTTTCAGCCCCAACAATACAGGCTTTTTATATAGAATAAGAGATACTCCCAGTGTAACTAGGACACAGAATGACAGATACTCTCAGTGCAACTAGGACATAGAATGACAGATACTCCCAGTGTAACTATGACCTACAATAACAGATAGTCCCAATGTAAGTTGGACATAGAATAACAGATACTCCCAGTGCAACTAGGACACAGAATGACAGAAAGTCTCAGTGTAACTAGGACATAGAATAACAGACACTCGCATTGTAACTAGGGCATAGAATAACAGATACTCGCAGTGTAACTAGGTCATAGAATAACAGATACTCCCAGTGTAACTAGGTCATAGAATAACAGATACTCCCAGTGTAACTAGGACATAGAATAACAGATACTCCCAGTGTAACTAGGTCATAGAATAACAGATACTCCCAGTGTAACTAGGGCATAGAATAACAGATACATTGTAACCATGACATAGAATAACAGATACTCCCAGTGTAACTAGGGCATAGAATAACAGATACTCCCAGTGTAACTAGGGCATAGAATAACAGATACTCCCAGTGTAACTTGGATATAGAATAACAGATACTCCCATTGTAACTAGGACATAGAATAACAGATACTCCCAGTGTAACTAGGATATAGAATAACAGATACTCCCAGTGTAACTAGGGCATAGAATAACAGATACTCCCAGTGTAACTAGGACATAGAATAACAGATACTCCCAGTGTAACTAGGGCATAGAATAACAGATACTCCCAGTGTAACTAGGGCATAGAATAACAGATACTCCCATTGTAACTAGGACATAGAATAACAGATACTCCCAGTGTAACTAGGACATAGAATAACAGATACTCCCAGTGTAAATAGGGCATAGAATAACAGATACTCCCATTCTTCTTCTTCTTTGCGTTCATCCGGAGTGTTTTTTCAGATGTGATTGCGGTGTGTCTAGTTAGGCACCCTTGGATCGAAACCCTTAGGCCAACACATCCGGCTTTTAGCGTGCATTTTTGACCAGGTTAGCATTCCTGGGAGACTCTCACTTTTGTGGTACTGTCCACCTCCCAGCTGGTAAAGTTGGAAGAGTCGGAGACTGCACGGTCATCCCTCAAATGAAGGCAGGGACAGTCCATAGCATTTTCCGCCATCCTGGGTGGCTTCCATAATTGCAGGGCCGGCACATAGCGCCCTGGTACTGGGCACACAGAGGGAATCGTCACGTCCTGCTCATGGCTGCTTTAAATCCTCACTTCAATATATTGGGCATTTCGTTCACCCCGAGCCTTTCCTGCACAAACCAAGCTGGTCTGCAGTCAGTATCCACTAAGCGAGTTTTTCGGACATGTGCTTGTCGTTGTGTCCGTCAGAGCTGTTCCAGACACGTCGGACATTCGGAAACTACCTAGTCAGAGCTGTTCCGAACAAGAGCGGCATTCGGAAACTAGGTAGTCAGAGCTGTTCCTAGCACGAGAGACATTCGGACGAGACATTTCACTCGGACGTAAATGCGTAGTGTCAATTTTTAGTTTGCCACCCG
Organism: Cepaea nemoralis; assembly: GCA_014155875.1. Taxonomy (NCBI): domain Eukaryota; kingdom Metazoa; phylum Mollusca; class Gastropoda; order Stylommatophora; family Helicidae; genus Cepaea; species Cepaea nemoralis. The sequence goes on from JACEFZ010016064.1 coordinate 11,601, forward strand.
TAGGACGACACTTCCGACTTCCAGCGGGCATTTTTTAATGAGGTTAGCCATCCTCTGGTTTCGAGGCACGTTGGACTGTTAAGATGTCGCTAACATCTCAGCTGGTCAAGATAGAACGATGAACGACATCGTGGTCGGCCCTCAAGGGAAGGCAGGGGCAGACCATGAGCATTCCCTCGCTATCCAAGGGGGCTTCCATAATTGCAGAGCCGGCACATATTGCTCTGTGACTGGGCTCACCCGAGGAGGTGCCACGTCCTGCTCATGGCTGCTTTAGTTCCTCACTTCCATGTGTTGGGCAACTCGTTTGCCACTGATCGCTCAGGCACACACCAGGGACGGTCAGACTGCTAGCGACACCCACGCTTTTGACTTCGGACCACGCAATAGGTTCGCTCGCCGTGCGTTCCATTTTGCGGCATTGAGACCTTTTTCCACTTTTGTCTACACTCTCTATGAGTTTGATACAGTTTTCGCAGCCACTTTCTTCGACTGGGGCACTTTGACTTTTTGTACTCGCTCACGAGGTAGGCTACTTGTGCTGCCGGATCAGCACCTTACCTTCGTGCAGCGGTGAACGAGAAACGGCCTGGCCTCTCATCCGGGAATCTCTCATATCCCCCAGCTGAGAGCCTTAGAACTTCTATCCGACCTGAGCATGTAGCTTGCTCAGTATCACGCCTTTATTTTTCAAGAGGTGGCTATCGGCCCGGCTCTCAGGTTCGAGGGTTTGTGGCTTAGAGGCGTTCAGCCACAGCCCTCGACAGGGAGCCTTTAGTGTTTTGTCCGGACCAAGAATTCTGCCTTTGTGCGCCTGATATAAATTTTGGACTGCTATCCTCAGTCTCACCTGCAGAGCAGCAGGTTGTGTCTCTCTTAGTCTGGTCCCTATCCCATATGCTGTCCGATATGTAGTTTTTCACCCATCGGCAAGCACATGGGGTCGATGGGACACGCAAGCTCCCCCACCACGGCAAGGTGGAGACACATCGGGGGAGATACTCCCATTGTAACTAGGGCATAGAATAACAGATACTCCCAGTGTAACTAGGATATAGAATAACAGATACTCCCAGTGTAACTAGGACATAGAATAGCAGATACTCTCAGTGTAACTAGGATATAGAATAACAGATACTCCCAGTGTAACTAGGACATAGAATAACCGATACTCCCAGTGTAACTAGGACATAGAATGACAGATACTCCCAGTGTAACTATGACTACAATAACATATAGTCCCAATGTAAGTTGGACATAGAATAACAGATACTCCCAGTGCAACTAGGACACAGAATGACAGAAAGTCTCAGTGTAACTAGGACATAGAATAACAGATACTCGCAGTGTAACTAGGGCATAGAATAACAGATACTAGCAGTGTAACTAGGACATAGAATAACAGATACTCCCAGTGTAACTAGGGCATAGAATAACAGATACTCCCATTGTAACTAGGGCATAGAATAACAGATACTCCCAGTGTAACTAGGGCATAGAATAACAGTTACTCCCAGTGTAACTAGGGCATAGAATAACAGATACTCCCAGTGTAACTAGGATATAGAATAACAGATACTCCCAGTGTAACTAGGTCATAGAATAACAGATACTCCCAGTGTAACTAGGGCATAGAATAACAGATACTCCCATTGTAACCAGGGCATAGATTAACAGATACTCCCAGTGTAATTAGGGCATAGAATAACAGATACTCCCAGTGTAACTAGGGCATAGAATAACAGATACTCCCAGTGTAACTTGGATATAGAATAACAGATACTCCCATTGTAACTAGGACATAGAATAACAGATACTCCCAATGTAACTAGGATATAGAATAACAGATACTCCCAGTGTAACTAGGGCATAGAATAACAGATACTCCCAGTGTAACTAGGGCATAGAATAACAGATACTCCCATTGTAACTAGGACATAGAATAACAGATACTCCCAGTGTAACTAGGACATAGAATAACAGATACTCCCAGTGTAACTAGGGCATAGAATAACAGATACTCCCATTGTAACTAGAAAATAGAATAACAGATACTCTTAGTGTAACTAGGACATAGAATAACAGATACTCCCAGTGTAACTAGGGCATAGAATAACAGATACTCCTAGTGTAACTAGGGCATAGAATAACAGATACTCCCATTGTAACTAGGACATAGAATAACAGATACTCCCAGTGTAACTAGGACATAGAATAACAGATACTCCCAGTGTAAATAGGGCATAGAATAACAGATACTCCCATTGTAACTAGGGCATAGAATAACAGATACTCCCAGTGTAACTAGGATATAGAATAACAGATACTTTCAGTGTAACTAGGACATAGAATAGCAGATACTCTCAGTGTAACTAGGATATAGAATAACAGATACTCCCAGTGTAACTAGGACATAGAATAACAGATACTCCCAGTGTAACTAGGACATAGAATGACAGATACTCCCAGTGTAACTATGACATACAATAACATATAGTCCCAATGTAAGTTGGACATAGAATAACAGATACTCCCAGTGCAACTAGGACACAGAATGACAGAAAGTCTCAGTGTAACTAGGACATAGAATAACAGATACTCGCAGTGTAACTAGGGCATAGAATAACAGATACTCGCAGTGTAACTAGGACATAGAATAACAGATACTCCCAGTGTAACTAGGGCATAGAATAACAGATACTCCCATTGTAACTAGGGCATAGAATAACAGATACTCCCAGTGTAACTAGGGCATAGAATAACAGTTACTCCCAGTGTAACTAGGGCATAGAATAACAGATACTCCCGGTGTAACTAGGATATAGAATAACATATACTCCCAGTGTAACTAGGTCATAGAATAACAGATACTCCCAGTGTAACTAGGGCATAGAATAACAGATACTCCCATTGTAACCAGGGCATAGAATAACAGATACTCCCAGTGTAATTAGGGCATGGAATAACAGATACTCCCAGTGTAACTAGGGCATAGAATAACAGATACTCCTAGTGTAACTTGGATATAGAATAACAGATACTCCCATTGTAACTAGGACATAGAATAACAGATACTCCCAATGTAACTAGGATATAGAATAACAGATACTCCCAGTGTAACTAGGGCATAGAATAACAGATACTCCCAGTGTAACTAGGACATAGAATTACAGATACTCCCAGTGTAACTAGGGCATAGAATAACAGATACTCCAGTGTAACTAGGGCATAGAATAACAGATACTCCCAGTGTAACTAGGAGCATAGAATAACAGATACTCCCAGTGTAACTAGGACATAGAATAACAGATACTCCCAGTGTAACTAGGATATAGAATAACAGATACTCCTATTGTAACTAGGTCATAGAATAACAGATACTCCCAGTGTAACTAGGGCATAGAATAACAGATACTCCCAGTGTAACTAGGGCATAGAATAACAGATACTCCCATTGTAACTAGGACAAAGAATAACAGATACTCTCAATTGTAACTAGGATATAGAATAACAGATACTCCAGTGTAACTAGGACATAGAATAACAGATACTCCCAGTGTAACTAGGGCATAGAATAACAGATACTCCCAGTGTAACTAGGGCATAGAATAACAGATACTCCCATTGTAACTAGGGCATAGAATAACAGATACTCCCAGTGTAACTAGGGCATAGAATAACAGTTACTCCCAGTGTAACTAGGGCATAGAATAACAGATACTCCCAGTGTAACTAGGATATAGAATAACAGATACTCCCAGTGTAACTAGGTCATAGAATAACAGATACTCCCAGTGTAACTAGGGCATAGAATAACAGATACTCCCATTGTAACCAGGGCATAGAATAACAGATACTCCCAGTGTAATTATGGCATAGAATAACAGATACTCCCAGTGTAACTAGGGCATAGAATAACAGATACTCCCAGTGTAACTTGGATATAGAATAACAGATACTCCCATTGTAACTAGGACATAGAATAACAGATACTCCCAATGTAACTAGGATATAGAATAACAGATACTCCCAGTGTAACTAGGGCATAGAATAACAGATACTCCCAGTGTAACTAGGGCATAGAATAACAGATACTCCCATTGTAACTAGGACATAGAATAACAGATACTCCCAGTGTAACTAGGACATAGAATAACAGATACTCCCAGTGTAACTAGGAGCATAGAATAACAGATACTCCAGTGTAACTAGGAATAGAATAACAGATACTCCCAGTGTAACTAGGGCATAGAATAACAGATACTCCCAGTGTAACTAGGGCATAGAATAACAGATACTCCCAGTGTAACTAGGCATAGAATAACAGATACTCCCATTGTAACTAGGACATAGAATAACAGATACTCCCAGTGTAACTAGGACATAGAATAACAGATACTCTTAGTGTAAATAGGGCATAGAATAGCAGATACTGCCATTGTAACTAGGGCATAGAATAACAGATACTCCCAGTGTAACTAGGATATAGAATAACAGATACTCCCAGTGTAACTAGGACATAGAATAACAGATACTCTCAGTGTAACTAGGATATAGAATAACAGATACTCCCAATTTAACTAGGACATAGAATAACAGATACTCCCAGTGTAACTAGGACATAGAATAACAGATAATCCCAGTGTAACTAGGACATAGAATAACAGATAATCCCAGTGTAACTAGGACATAGAATAACAGATACTCCCAGTGTAACTAGGACATAGAAAACAGATACACCCAGTGTAACTAGGGCATAGAATAACAGATACTCCAAGTGTAACTAGGACATAGAATAACAGATACTCCCAGTGTAACTAGGGCATAGAATAACAGATACTCCCAGTGTAACTAAAATAGAATAACAGATACTCCCAGTGTAACTAGGCATAGAAAAATTTAAAAGAGTAAAAATTCCCAGTGTAACTAGGATAGAATAACAGATACTCCCAGTGTAACTAGGCATAGAATAACAGATACTCCCATTGTAACTAGGATATAGAATAACAGATACTCTCCATGTAACTAGGGCATAGAATAACAGATACTCCCATGTAACTAGGCATAAAAATAACAAATACTCCCCC
>JACEFZ010016065.1:0-18661 GCA_014155875.1 Cepaea nemoralis
GGGTGTTCGGGTTGATAGTTTACGTCCTTCAAAGGACGAGCACTTTAAAAAAAATTTTTCATACTTGATCCCAAAATGCCACACAAATACTGATTTTAAAATCATGCCAGACTATACTGAAACCCCCAAAGGTATGTTTATAAAACGGGAAAGGTAGAATATCAAAACAGAAGATGAAATTTTTCCTTTTTAAAAGTGCTCAAAAAAACAAGAAGCACAACACTGACTTTTTTTGGGGGCAAAGAAAAGAAAAAGAAAATAAGAAAAAATAAGAAAGGGGCACTGTTATTTTCCCTCCTCATTAGCAAAAAAAAGGGATAAAAAGGGTTAGACAAAATTCCAGGATTTTTTTTTGGGGCGGGGGATATACTGTTTTTACCCCCAACAGAAGATTCACTGCGGGTTTGTAACGGGAAATCAATGCGTGGGGACGAAGTCTCCAGCTTCCCCATAATCTTTTGCTTAAATTTGGGGGAAGAATCCTTTTAAAACCCCTTTAGGAAATTATAAAGACTCGATATTCTTTTTTTAATTCCTATCTATCGGTGTATAGATAGCCCATGCCCCCTATAGCAAAAATCTCCTACTAAGTGCTTATTAGTTTAATATGGTAATAGGGGTACTTTACAAAGTATGAAACCCACCAAATCTATAAATTTGGCTACGACTTTTTTCATTTTTTGGGTCGGCAAAAATTACGACAGCAAACTCCCTGGCACACTGTTTCCCGGGTGGGGAAGAGAAAACAAATTGGGGCCTTTTTTTCGAAACCCGGGACGTCTGGGTAAAAACCCAATGCTGTCGCTGGGGTTTCTATAAAATACTTAAAAAGTTTTAAAAGGAGTTTTATCTTTGGCGCGTTTTAAACGGCCAAAAATATTTTAAAAAATATATTAAAGAGAGATACCTAGAGCAATTTTTTCGTACCGGGACAATTTCCCGGTCAAAGATTAGAAGGGGAAAGTATTTCTATTTGTATCAAATATATTGTCGTGTGGGCCCCCCGATATTTTTTGTGTGTTTAAAGTGGAAACCGCGAGAAAAAGGGGATTTTACCCACTAAACTCGATCGGGGGGGGTATATTATCCCTTTGGACGGGTTTTGTTTACTAAGCCCGCAGGGAAAAAGGGAAAAAGTAAAGGCCCTTGGAAAAAAAACCTTTTTAAAAAAATGCTTAAAAGTCGACAGGGTTTTGACTTCATTGCACCGGGGTTTTATCCCATATGGCTTTGGTCTCTTTTTCCCAGCAAAGGAAAACGTCCCCACAAAGCACGAACTCAGTGCTTTTGGGGACGCCCACGGACCTCCGAAAAATTTTTAAATCGTGAACCGAAGGGCCCGGCCCCGGGAATTTGAAAACCCAAAAACCCCCTTTCCCCAAAATGAGTCAAACGGCTTGAACCCCTTTCCCCAGGACCCCTAATACCCCTTTTTCCTTTATAATGGAGAATAGCGAGGTGTACACGATTTGAACCTTTATATTAGAATTAAACGGGTGTACACGATTTGAGTAGTTGTAAACTTGATAAAGTCGGATAGAACACATTTGCGATTAAATCCCGTATAGCAGTAGACTAGCCCCATACTAATCAAACCCGTCATTTTAAAGAAAATACTTGGGGCATTTCGTATGTTTGATTTTCGGGGATGTTTTAGTATTGGGGAATAATTAGAGTTAACAATAAATATTGGGCCCGCGAAATAAAAATTTTAAACTAAACACTGCAGAATGCCCAAATATAGCGTGTAATCCTAGGCTTTTTTGTTTAAATTTTCTTTGGGTGATTTCTCCCCCAAATATTAGCTTGTTTTTCTTGCCTGCCACTCCATTAATTTTCAGTCTTTCACATTCTATATGAAAATTACCTAAGTTTTTTTGTTTTTTTAAAATATACGTTACATAGAATCATTTTAAATATATGCTAGGAATAAAAGCCTCAAAATGGGAACATAAATTCTATAAAATGGGAATTTTGTTTTTAATAGATTTTTATATGTATCTTTCATATCTACCTGTAATTACCCTTTTTAATTATTGTATTTTATAATATAAATTCTATGTATTATATGATTATATGTTTTTTATTACTGAATAATATTATAGTCACTTATACGAAAGCATAGAATGATTTTATTGAGCTGTTTTCCTTAGGTCAGTGTTTTACTAATTATCCTAGGATAGGGACTTATAGGGAGCAGGGACAGATAGCTCATGCTATTGTGTTTCTGCATGATGTATGAGATGTATTCGGCCATCAGGATCAATCCATGGCCGATGCTTACAGATGTCGTGACAGAAGATTCACGTACTCTCTCTATATTTCCAGATTTGACACCTTCAGCACCAAACTTTAGATGTGCCAACCTGTGTGACATTGAGAAGCATCACTTACCACCATCGCACTTATGCCTACTAACTAGAGTTTACATTCACTGTAAGCCGGAGAACCAGAAGATAAGTGACCAAACTTACCGTTGGCCACCACCACCATCATCATTCAACTCAAAATATACTATAGGCCAAAGATTACTTCAATGATTAGACAGTTTAGTAGATTCAAAACCATAATATTAGATATTCAATAGAATAGAGGGAAGTGTACCACCCTTTTTATGTACAGGCTGCCTCCAGTGGAGCACCCAAAGTGTTATCATATATTAACTATTAATGTAATTTTAATTTTACCAACTCTAGTTGTTTCCTTAGTACCCTTAGTCATAGTAGAGTGAGAAGTTACGAAAGTTTGTCTCTGTTATATATTTTACTCTGTCTTTCTCCGTGTCAGTGAGAGTGATTAGAGGTTTGGGGGCTCGAGCTTTGTTTTATTTCAGGGACGTAGCTAGACAACCTTGGCAGACTGTCTGTATCAAACCAGTATAGTTGTACGCCATTCCTGTCTGCCTGAACACTGTCAGAAGATTAGACTTGTTCTGGGACCTTTACTCTGTCTAGAATTACGAGCTATTCAGTCTTGTCTTCTCCAGTGACGTATCTTTCTATTCTTAGAAAGTCTATCCGCAGCAACTTTGCTAGATTCCTTATCATCGTAGCTGGCGCTACGCTACAATGAGTTTACACAACAAACTACAGATTAAACAAAACAAATTAAGAACAACAAAATTAGACTTTTATTGACAGAACTGCATAATTCAGTGACAAACAGGCACCCTGACATGTCACACAACTGACATATACAGAAATGGGAACCTATGTTCCCACAGTGGATATCACTCACTGCTGCCTAACATCACTATGCACATGACCAGGTACCCCTCTCCACAAACCAGTAAGGACATCACAACAAAGAAACCTCAACGTAAACAACAATGGTAACCACAGGTATGGACTCTCTATGGTAATCATCTCAGGACTCATGGACAGTCGGTACATACAGAAATGGGAATCTGAAATCCCACAGTTAGAGATAACTGCTGCCTAGCACTGACTACAGGGGCGGTCTCTAAATGACAGTGAGACCTCAATCATATTCAGTTGAGTCGAAGGGCACCCTCAATACCCACACAAGACACCCGCATCACATAAGTCGACTGGGACCAGATACAGCGAAGAGCCATAACATAACGAATAACAAAACTATAACCATAACAGCAGAGATATAGTGGCATAAACAGGTATAAACAGGTATACGAATGGGATGTGAGTGGCCTACGACATTAACCAGAGCTGGGGCTCAAGTTTGCTCTACAACAACAACCATGGCCAGGGGTCACTACCAAGAGTGGGCTAACAAATTGCAAGTCATTTTCATGGATTTCCTCGGTCCTTGGTGTGTGGACCACACAAGCCAGTCTTGGTTAAATCTAGAGGCATTTGTGACTCCCTGCTCTGGTCCAGTGACTGGGGAGGGCTGGTTAAAGCCTCCCTATTTTATACTACAGCGATCTACATAATCGCTCCTTCGGCCACGGTTGTCTGGTTTGGAGAGACCGGGAAACTGACAATCATCTCTATTTATCAGTGTTTTCTGAGCAGCTTCCCGTCATACCCTAGGGCACTGCGAGGGACGCCGGTATTGGTAGCATCACCAACATCATGTGTCGCGTCAGGCTATCACATTTAGATCCTGCAGTGAACAATAAATACTAGCACATGTACATATCTGACTAAATAAACAAGTACCCCAGATGTGGGAGTGGGTTCGCATGATGGCGGGGGACGCTGGTAATAGGGAAAACTAACCTACACGCAGAGATCTGTCATAGTAGTAATAGTAGTAGTTGCAGTATTAATAGTAGTAGTACAAGTAGTAGTAGTAGTAGTAGTAGTAGTAGTAGTAGTAGTAGTAGTAGTAGTAGTAGTAGTAGTAGTAGTAGTAGTAGTAGTAGTAGTAGTAGTAGTAGTAGTAGTTTTTTGCATATCCTTTACAGGACATCGCTGTCAACATCAGCATCTTTCAGCTGATTGTTGATTTCTTGGTAAGATTACGCTCAGTAGTTTGCCATTGATTTCTGAGCGGCTGGCTCACATACCCCGTAAGTTACCAACGCGGCGAGAACTGCCACCGATTCTCGCGCAAATTACATTCCTCACGTGGATATACGGGATTATGGAGACAGTCGCAAAAACCTAGGCCAGGGAGACCGGCCCTAAATACCTGGAGCAATTGAATTTGAAGATATTGTGTACAGTTGACCTCACACACCATGTCAGCAAACTTTTATTAAGAATTATAATGAGAAGAACACACAGGAAAATTAAGACTGCATTCAGTGAAGAGTAGTATAGATTTGCCCTCCTCCCTGGCGAAGGCGTTAAGGACTCTGTTCGTAATCCCGTATACCCACGTACGAAAGACAGCTGGGCGAGATTAGACAGCGGAACGCGTCGCGTTGGTTTCTTACGGAAGGTATGTGAGCCGGTCGTTCAGAAAGCAATGGCAAACTACTGAATATTAAAAAAAAAAAACTAGCCAAGAAATCAACAGCAGCGGGAAAATGCTGGTGTTGACTGCAATGTGCTGTAAACAGGATATGAAAAAAAGTATAGATTTATCAAATAGAAAAGAACAAATAATTGTTATATACACTTTCTGAACACCAATAGAGCGATCAACTGAGACAGAGAAAGATCTATATTTGTGCTGTATAGATACATCAAAGCATTTGACTAGTGAAGCATGATGACATGATTAACATACTGGATGATATTAAGATTGGCAGGTCAGCAAGGATGAATGGATAAGAACGCGTGTTCTTAAACATCCGGAAATGAAGCTGGGGTAAGGGGTTCAACCCCTGCACCGGACAGTTGGACAAAAATGTTGACCTGTCGTCCTTGACTAGGGGAAGTAAGTTGCAAGTATCTCTGAAGTCGGAGTGAAGTCGGAGCCCCCACCCTCTTTGGGATATACTTTTCACTTCTACTGAAATATGCCTTTCGTGATCAGGATGACAGTATATACATTCACTCATGCTCAGATGGTGACCTCTATAATGCTCAGAGATTGGAATAAAGACAAAGGAGAAAATGATTGCAGATAAAGCACATACAGAGCGTGAGAGACGTAAGATGGTGCAAACTGGTGGAAATGATCATGTTTTCACATGCACCTACTGTGGGCAAACATTTGCAACAAGAATTGGCCTTACCAGCCACACTCGCCACCGCCATGGATCGTTGTTATTAAGCCTTTTTAAAGCACAATGTACCAAACTATCGTTTGTCAAGACGGAAAGGTGCCAATGAATGAATGAAGTCGGAGTGGGTTCGCCTGATGGCGAAGGACTCTATTAATAGGTAAAAGCTAATCCACACGTAAAATTCAGCCCAGCAGTACTGGAAGTAGTGTGTATGGATTACATTTGAGTTCAAAGCGAACGAGCGGAAAAAAATATTAACCTTGATGCGAAATAGTTCAGAATAAAGACAAATATTTACTGGAAAAAAGTAGCAGCGATTAACATGAAAATATAGCCAGCAAGTATACACAGATAAAGCGGGGAGTAAGACACGGATGTGTTTAGTCACTGGATCTCTTCTCTCTATATAGAGAAGTAATAATGAGAGTGATCAAAGAGAGACTAGGAATACGAGTTAGAGGTTATAATGTGAACAATCTGGGTCATGCAGGTGACACAGTATTGATAGCTGAAAATGCAAGAGATCTACAAGAACTGTTGGACATATTATTAGAGATATTATCAGATGAATCTAAATTCAGGGTGGAACAAAAGTAAACAAGTCGGAGGACCTGGATGCAAAAATGAGGAAAGAGATCCAGTCACTTGTGAATGTGGGACTCGTCAGTGAGGCCACTGCTAAAACGCTCACACCACGTGGCTCCTAAACTCCTCAGATGTTCAGATGTACGGTCTACCCAAACTTCACAGGTCCGGAATCCCGCTAAGACCGACCTTGTCCATGGTTAACTCTGTACAACACCGAATGCGAGATGTATAGCTGAAATTTTAAAGCCAGTACGGACAGTCTTTTGATCCAAAAATACTCAGAGATACATTCGAACTGGTGGAATTATTGAATACTATTGACATAAATAATAAACACATGGCATCCATGGATATAACCTCCCTATTCATCAACGTTCCATTAGATGAGACAGTGAAAATAATAAGTGAACGCATTAAAGACATACAACTAAAACTAGGCATACCAACTCATACAATTAAATTTCTGAAAAAGTCATACCACCAAATTGACGGAGTGGCTATCAGGAGTCCTCTTGGTCCTATTCTAGCGGACATCTTCTTGGCATATATTATTTAGAAGAAAAGAGATCCTCAGACATTAAAAACATGATCTTTTACCGTCGGTATGTGGACGATATACTAATTATCATCCACAGACGAGCTGCAACGCAACGTTGTTCCAGGCCATAATGAACACGACGCATAAAAACATCTCTCTATCTATGAAACACGAACACAATGAAGCGTTGCCGCTTCCTAGATATTCTATTTAGACGTAGAGTATACGGCACAATTCAAAGATCGGTGTACCGCAAAGAAACATGGACTGGCCAATACTTAAATTTTCAGAGTTTCACACCTGTCCAGTACAAACGGGGCTTAGTACGGACCCTGTTTGATCGTGCTAGGAAGAAATGCACCCAGGACACACTTACAGAGGAATGTGGATGTTAAACCTGAATGGGTACTCCACAGGATTTATAAAGCGCCACTGCCAACAACCTAATCCAAAACCCGACGAAACCACAATCCCTAAACTTAAGGTATTTATCCATCTAACCTTTAGAGCAATGGCAAACTACTGAGCGTAATCTTGCCAAGAAATCAACATACAGCTGAAAGATGCTGGTGTTGACAGCGATGTCCTGTAAAGGATATGCAAAAAAAAAACCCTTTAGAGGCGATGACGTAATGCAACGTCTACAGGACAGGCTCATCACAGCAGTCGGCCGAACATTCTGTGCTGCAACTCCAGTTACTAGGTATAGAACCACACCTATTCCCACCCCATCAGTTAAAGAACCTATCGCTTTATACGCCAAATCTAATTGTATTTACCAATTCACTTGCAGGTGCGAGTGTACCTACATCGGCAGACAAGCGCGACAGTTACACAGCAGGGTTGCAGAACACATTCCTAACTGGATTAACAAGATACTACACTCAGGCGATGTGAGCCTAGGTAGGCTGACACACCGGAATATCCCCGCATCATCAATCGCGAGGCAACTGCTAGAGAGCGGCCATGTGAATGAGAGAGACAGTGCCTTCCGTGTGTTGTTCAACACACAAAATAGTCGCTTGTTAAAGTTTGCAGAAGCCACACTGATTAACCTACATAAGCCAGCCTTGTGCAAACAGAAAGACATGTTAGTCAGTTTAAAATTACCGTGGTAGACAATTGAAATTACTGTGCGAACATGTGTATATTTCAGCTTAAAGGATTTATCTAATCATTTTACTTTATGTTGTGTGAATTCTGCAATATATACCTGGCAAGATGTCGCGAAACATGCCAGGCAATAAATCGTGCAATCTATTGTGTTTGTCTTTATTATTCAAATTCACTACGGGAAAACATTGTTTTGAATTATTATAACATTAGATGGAAAATGCATGACATAAATTAAGAGCAAAGTAAGCCAAGCATAATCTACCCTTTAAACGATGAAATATTTCTAACTGAATAAATCGCTTTAGAGGTTTGCATGGCCAAATGGACAATAGCGCTCGTTCTTAAACATCCTGTGTGCTGATGCTGAGGTACGGAATTCAACTCCTACATAGGTCAGTTGGACTAAAATGTTGACTTCTCGTCATTGACTTCATCATCATCATCAAGTGCCATGCCGGCTGGCGTAGGCGTTCATGGCTCTCCACAGATCTCTGTCTTTGGTGTTCTGGATCAACTCTGCTGATGATATTCCTCCATGCCACCGTCTCAGTCCGTCCAGCATCATTTCTCTTGGTCTGCCTCTGCCTCTCTTCCCCTCGATCTTTCCAGTTGTCACGTTGTTCTCTAATGCCTCTCTTCTCATCACATGACCAAAGAAAGATGTTTGTCTCTTTCTTATTGTTGTATATAGTGTTCTAGTTTCATTAGCCTCTTTCAGGCAATCGTCGTTAGTTACTCTGGCAGTCCAAGGAATTCGCAACATTCGTCTTAAAAACCACATCTCTGTTGCTTCTAAGTTCTTCCTAATTTGTTCATTTACATTCCAAGATTCGCTGCCATACAGCAAAACTGGTTCTATATAGCATTTTAGTACTCTCTTTCTTACATTCATTGATAGCGACTTATTGCATAAGATACTCTTCATTTTCTGAAATGCTGTCTTTGCCTGCCCTATTCTGCTCTTAATCTCTTTTGTACATCTTCCATCTGATGTTATAAGTGCCCCTAGGTATTTAAAATTATCCACTTGGTTGAGAATTTCCCCTTCTATTTCTATGTCACATTTTGGTGTCCCCATTTTCTTTGATATCACCATTGTTACTGTTTTCTTGATATTCAAGGACAGTCCTTTCTGTGCACTCTCTGTTACTACACTGTCCAACAATTGTTGTAGGTCTGTTGCATTATCCGCTACCAATACTGTGTCATCTGCATAGCGTATATTGTTTATATTATATCCTCCGATTAGTATTCCTGGCTTCTCTTTGATCTCTCTCATTATTACTTCGCTATACAGGGAGAAGAGATCGGGTGACAAGACACACCCCTGTCGTACTCCTAGCTTTATCTGTTCGTAACTACCCTCTTTATTTCCCATTTTAATTGCTGCTACTTGGTTCCAGTATATATTCTTTATTATTCTTAAATCTTTCCCATCAATGTTGATATCTTCCAACTCATCATGTTTTACTTTATCAAATGCCTTAGTATAATCTATGAAGCATACATATATGTCTCTCTGTTTCTCTATTGATCTTTCTATTAGTGTTCGTAATATATATATTGCATTGTTTGTACCCTTTCCTTCCATAAAACCATACTGTTCTTCACTAATTTCCATTTTTATTTTCTTTCTTGTTCTTCTCATTATAATTCTGAGTAGAAGCTTAGTGACATGGTTTATGAGGTTAATTGTACGAAAATCCACGCATTCAAGTGCTCCTGGTCTCTTTGGTATTGCTATAAATACAGATTTCAGCATATCGCTCGGTAAATATCCACTGTTGTAAATATCATTCAACATTTTGGTTAATATATCTACCCCAAATTCTCCCAATACTTCTAATTCGTCTATTGTGATTTCATCTGGCCCAGCTGTTTTTCCTTTCTTCATATGTTTCATAGCGTCAGCGACTTCTTCTTTTAGAATAGGTGGGCCTTCTAAGTTACTTTCTTCTGTTAATTCTTCCCTTTCTCCATTATATAATTCTCCTATATACTCATTCCACCTTTTCATTATAGCACCTTCCTCCAATAAAATCTGTCCTGTTTTTGATTTCAAACACCCTGTATTTATTCTTATTTTTCTTCCTGTGAGCTCGCTGATTTGTCTGTGCATACTTTTTTGATCTTTAATGGAATTTAATTCAATTTGTCTGCATTGCTCGTTTAACCAACTTTCTTTTGCCTTCACACATTTATCTCTTATTTCTTTATTTATCTTAGCATACTCTTGTTTGTCATTTTTATTCTGTTTCCTTTTGCTGCTGGCTAGGGACACTGGTAATAGGGAAAGCTAATCCACACGCAACACTCTGTTCAGTGCTACTAGAATATTAGAAGTAGCGTGTATGGGTTACCTTTGAGTTCAAAGCGAGCAACGCTTTAAACAAATATTGCCTTCATTTAATATCAGAAAGAGGACACTGAAATATATAGAACCAGTTCTGTCGTATGATGGTGAATCTTGGAATGTGAACCAACAAATCATGAAGGAATGTATTCTTCCAATTAATGTAAACACAGTATTTATGTTTCAAATGATCCATATTCGAACATTACCTGTGACATTGAGACAGCCTAAATAGTATTAATGTAACCACGTTATATTATATACCGCTGCAGTATGCATCTGACAAGATCCTGCGAAATATATCAGGCAACAAGGGAGTCTCTGTGGCGAAGTGTTCAAGCCGTTTGACTCGAGCTCTGAAGGTTGTGGGTTCGATTCCGGGCCGAGTCATTCGGTTCACGAGTGAAATTTTTCGGAGACTCATGTGGGTCGTCGCTAGAGCTACGGAGTTCGTGCTTTGTGCGACGCTTTCCACGCTGCGGAAAGACCCTAAGCCATATGGGATAAAAGCCAGTGCAATGAAGTCGACTTTTAATCGACCTTTTTTTAAATTATATAACGCTGCAGTATGCACCTGACGAGATCCTTCGAAATATACCTGGCAATAAACTGTGCAACATTTTATTTGTGTCATCTGTGCTTAAAATAGGAAGAGCTTGGGGTTACGGTTAAAAGGTTAAACAGTCTCAAAGCAATTTCCTGCTATTGGTGTGACTTGACAGCGCCATTACATTTTGGAAGCCTGGGAGCCAGGAGGGATAGGTGCCTATCTTTCCTTCACTTTGGCGAGCGACGAGCCCAGGTGTCAAACCAGCGCCATACGGTTGACTTCTCTGGCAGTCCTCATGGGCTAAATGGTGACGGAGTTGAAAGCGGGATGTCTTCTGGGCATATACATTTAGCGATTTTAATGTGGGATAAACACGATATACCAAGGTCTCGAAAGTGGACACGCTCGACTGGAGAGAGACGTCTGTCTGATAGCATGATGTCTTAATCGGTCTCGGATAGTTAAATTGGAAGCTCTCCTCAAGCATCTCATCTCACAAGTGTTGATTTTCTGTAAGTGTGATTTGGATCGTGTCCAACTTAGTCATTGGTAGCATAAGATTGGTGTGAGTGTGTTATTTATTATCTGTCGTTTTGCTGACATTGGTGTGTTTAGATGTTTCAGTAAGGCGTAGGCCAGCGATAAGTCGTTGTTCTGGTAAAATGTTTAAGACTGCAAAAACTATCCCACAATGGAATAAGTTCGACATGTAAATCTATATTGTAAAAGTGAAGGGCGTAGGAAAACCACCACATTAATGATCCAAGAATACGTTTAAGGAATGTCACACATGTAGACTAATGATGGAGACACATGCTCATCACACGAGACGGTCAAATCACCCTTGGCAAAAAGAATAAGCTGGCATGATATGGATGAGCTTCCACACTTTCCTAGGAATCTCAACATGTTTCAGCACTTCCCTTGGACTGCTCAACATGTTTCTTGTTTATATGTAGATGTCATCGTTGTAGTAGTTATTGTAACTTTCTGTGATATCGTTTGCTTGATGGCGACGGCGTAACGGACGCGATTCGTAATCCCGCATACCGCGTTCGACACACAGCTGCCGGTGATTTGACAACAAACCGCCTTGCGTTATTTTCACACAATAGTATGAGTGTCGGTCGCTCAGACAGCAGTGGTAAGATACGGAACGTAAACTTGCCAAGATATCACAAACAGCTACAACTTATGTTGTGGGTTGACTGCGACATCCTTTAAAGGATTTGCAAGTAACTAACTAATGTAATATTTTTTCTCTCGGGTACTATCACTATTTGTCGGCATCTGTGGCTTAGGAGTAGTGAACGAAATTTCACAATCTCGACATGTCGGGTTCGAAGTCAGTCGCAGGCAGTTTGGGAGCCGATGCCTTTGTGTTGATTTTCACAGTGATATGAGCATCGGCCATTTACAAAATAATGGCAAACTATTGAAGGTAAAATTGTCTAAAAACTCATAAGCAGCCAATACATGTTGGGGCTGATTGCAACGCCCTGTAAAGGACACGCAACTAACTTCAAGAAGCTCATTGTCTCAGTGACCGAACGCCCCTTGAGGGATAGTATAGTGAGTGTGACCCCTGTCGCCTTCTGTTTCCCCACGTTTGGTGTCATTTTCACGTGGCGAGGTCGACCCCAGTCATACTAATTGAGGGTGGGGGACCCTGTCAATAGTCCACAGGCATAGTTGCATAATACTGCCTGCCTGATTGATTCCCCCTTCAGAGTAGGCTGGCAATGTAGCTGCAGTATAAAAAGGTATTAAATTCTAATCTTTAAAACAGCGTAATTTGCATGAGCTGATTATTTCTATCGACTTTTCGGTGTGAGTCGAACTGATGGTGATTTAGAGTTCGATGTTGCTATGGAGTAAGCTGCATCAGCTGGGGCCAACAATCACTTCCAATATCTGCATCTGTTACATCGTCGGTGGCCAGTTCTCGTCTCCAGGTCAATATTTTCAGCGTGGCGTACGCACTGTTGTATGGGGCGGTACTTTAATCCCATCCACATTACTGACAGTTTTGTATGGAGATTAAGAATGCGAATTGTACTTATTCCTTATGTACATTTTGCACTGACAAAATACGTTTCCTTTATCGCTAAATAAATTTTCATTAAATGTATTTACCCGTTTAGAAGAATTAGGGAGTGGAAACTTGAAACCACATAAAAACTTATTTTTCGGTTCACTGCAACTTTGAAAGCTCACGTGGAGAACTTAGATGAGAACGTTCATTTCTTAGCCCAGCTTTATATTTTTAAACATTTTTAAGTAATTGAAAGCTGCTGTATGGATCAGTGGCAAGAATTTCTACAATAGTTTCTAATAAACTACAAACATGCATTAATTGGTGAATAATAGGCACAACAGGATTAAAATGGTGTGACAGAATCACCATAGAGAATAGTGGACAGATTTCAGCGAATCATGGGGTGACGAATTTAATCCTGGTACGAGATAGGACCCACTGCGAGGAAATCTGGCAACAGTATAACTGGCAAGTTGTCCACAGGAACCCACGGGGCAAGTGAAATAGGGGGAGACAGAAAAACAGGAGAGGAGAGTTTGATATAGATTTGATTAATGTGAGGAGGTGGTGGAGGGACTCTGGGAGGTAGCTTGCTGTGAGGGGGTGGGGGACCTCTGCTCTAATGGGGGTTAATGGTAGCAGAAGCAGAAGAAGATGATGTAGAAGAGCTAGCTGCGTAGCACTACTACTACTACTACTACTAGTAGTAGTAGTAGTAGTAGTAGTAGTAGTAGTAGCAGCAGTAGTAGTAGTAGTAGTAATAGTAGTAGTAGTAGTAGTAGTAGCAGCAGCAGCAGTAGTAGTAGTAGTAGTAGCAGCAGCGGCAGTAGTAGTAGTAGTAGTAGTAGTAGTAGTAGTAGTAGTAGTAGTAGTAGTAGTAGTAGTAGTAGTAGTAGCAGCAGCAGTAGTAGTAGTAGCAGCGGCGGCGGCAGGAGCAGCAGTAGTAGTAGAAATAGGAGTAGTAGTAATAGTAGTAGAAGTAGTAGTAGCAGTAGTAGTAGTAGTAGTACTAGTAGTAGTAGTAGTAGTAGTAGTAGTAGTAGTAGCAGCAGCAGCAGTAGTAGTAGTAGTAGTAGTAGTAGTAGTAGTAGTAGTTGTAGTAGCAGCAGTAGTAGTAGTAGTAGTAGTAGTAGTAGCAGCAGCAGTAGTAGTAGTAGTAGTAGTAGTAGTAGTAGTAGTAGTAGTAGTAGTAGCAGCAGCAGTAGTAGTAGTAGTAGTAGTAGTAGTAGTAGTAGTAGTAGTAGCAGCAGCAGCAGCAGCAGCAGTAGTAGTAGTAGTAATAGTAGTAGTAGTAGTAGTAGTAGTAGTAGTAGTAGTAGTAGTGGTAGTAGTTGTTGTTGCCGCAGCAACAGTAGTAGCAATAACAGTAGTGGCAATAGTAGTAGTAGTAGTAGTAGTAGTAGTAGTAGTAGTAGTAGTAGTAGCAGCAGCAGCAGCAGCAGTAGTAATATCAGCGGCGGCGGTAGCAGCAGTAGTAGTAGAAATAGGAGTAGAAGCATTTGTAGTAGTAATAGTAGTAGCAGCAGCAGCAGCAGCAGTAGTAGTAGTAGTAGTAGTAGTAGTAGTAGTAGTAGTAGTAGTAGTAGTAGTAGTAGTAGTAGTAGTAGTAATATGAGCTGCGGCGGTAGCAGCAGCAGTAGTAGTAGAAATAGGAGTAGAAGCATTTGTAGTAGTAATAGTAGTAGTAGTAGCAGCAGCAGCAGCAGCAGTAGTAGTAGTAGTAGTAGTAGTAGTAGTAGTAGTAGTAGTAGTAGTAGTAGTAGTAGTAGTAGTAGTAGTAGTAGTAGTAGTTGTTGTTGTTGTTGTTGTTGTAGCAGCAGCAGTTGTAGTTGTTGTAGTCTGTTTGCGCTTATCACTAATCGAAAGCTGAATTTAAAAACGTAACGTCAACTTTGGAAGCACTAGAGGATTATAATCTGAAGCACATATGGTACAATAAAACACGTGGTGAAGGGATCCGCCCGAAGACCATAGTACGTAACTATACAATATTATACAACGATATTATAGAGATTTCCAGTTGATCACTTTATTCTCCATTTATAACACTTGGATTATGCTTATAAATCAAAATATGCAGATGCTAACTTCTAACATAAACAGTCGTAAACCACTACAAATAGTTTAGAGTTATACAGCGCCTCGCTTTCTTTTCTCCCCCTCTTCACCCCAACCCCTACACTCCTCCAATAGTGTTATACACCTTCGTTTTCTTTCAGAGTAATCTGCTTGAAAGTGGCTGGAGTAATTTTCTTAACCGTGCGTTTCTCTTCTCTTTTCTTTCTTTCTTTCTTTCTTTCTTTCTTTCTTTCTTTCTTTCTTTCTTTCTTTCTTTCTTTCTTTCTTTCTTTCTTTCTTTCTTTCTTTTTCTTTCTTTCTTTCTTCTTTCTTTCTTTCTTGCTTTCCTCCGTTTCTTCTTCTAAACAATGAACACATCGTTGAAACTCTCTTCGAAAGGAACAGTCAACGGAGCAACTGTTCGTGATGACTTTTTAAAGGGGGTAGGGGTGGTGGGGGACCTTTCATACGTCTTAGGACGTATTGAGGATACAGTGCTAGCAACATATTTTGTATAGGAGAATGGACACTCGGTTTGTGATGTAGTCATTACGTCGGAGCCTCATCTTCCCAGAATATTTCCTGGTACCCCTTGTAGGCTGCAAGATGGGATGTCCAAGAAGAGCGCGGTCGCTCTTAAACTTCCGGTATACTGATGCGGAGGTAGGGGTTCAACCCCTACAACGGTAAGTTGGACTAAAATGTTGATTTCTCGTCCTTGACATAGGAACGTAAATTACAAGCACCTTAGAAGTCGGAGTGGGTTCGCCTGGTGGCGAAGAACACCTGTAATTGAAAAAAATCCACACGCAAAAGTCAGTCCCCACTAGTGACAACTATTAGAAGTATTAGTAGAAGGGTGTCTATTTGGCCATGTGTCAAAGTACACTTTTTCCTGCAGCGAGGTGCTGTCGTCATTTGGAGGTGACAGGTTGGAATACCGGTCGGTAACTATAGCTTTCAATTTTTATGTTGTCTAGTGCGTCCTCTAGTCTCTAATTATTTTCGCTACTTTTATGAGCCCCCAACAATATGTAAACATTTATTTATGAACTGTACAAGAAGCAGCAGCGTGTGGATGAAACTACGCTGACTTTCACAGAGAGCTAACGCAATAACAACAACACAAACAACAACACTACATATACCTGAGACCGAATAAGAAATGATGTTATCAGACAGTGGGATCAACACATTGTGCTAATACATCGACAAGCAGAAGATCAAATGGTTTGGCCATCTCTTTAGAGTACAACATTGTCAGTTGGCGCTTCACCAAAGTAAATCTGATACGAGGGTAAGAGAACACCGAGAAAAAGTGGATTGACGACATCAAAGACATTGTATAATCACACGGAATGACACTATCCAGCCCCGCCCATCAGGTGCTGGAACATCAATTGTTTCTCCAAACGACTTTTGACGGCAAAAGAGGAAGCTGCTGCTGCTGATGATGTTTCTAATGCTATCTTTTAAAAGATTACGAATCTGTTAGTGAATTCGGTAGTGATTCTCAGGTGTGTTTACTTCAGATACAATATGTTTGCGCCGCTTCCATTTTTGAGATGGTAACAAAAGGTTGGTATTCTAATACGTATTGATTTTCAAATTGATGTTAAGTTTGTATACTTGTAGTGGTGTATCGTACTGGCACCTTGCCGTCTTGACAGGCGATAGTTATTGTGCTTCGACAACAAAAACGAAGGTATAATAACCTCTGCATAGCACAACGCCTGGGCTGAAATGTAGACACTATGTGATTGCCCACGCAGCATGATATCTCTCTTTCTCTCTCTCTCTCTCTCTCTCTCTCTCTCTCTCTCTCTCTCTCTCTCTCTCTCTCTCTCTCTCTCTCTCTCTCTATTTCTCTCTTTCTCTCGATCGATTGATCGATCTTTTGATCCATCGACCTACCTAATTTACTCCAGAGGAAAGGTACCACAAGTACATCTGGAACAAGACAAGCTCAAGAAGCTGCTAGATCAGCAAAGCAATGCTCTAACTGTCCCCCTGTCGAAGTTTTGATCCTAGACCAGTTGACGACCAAAGCTTAGGGCCTGGTCTGCAGTGACATTTAGTCTTTAGGCTGCGTGACATTGCACAAGGATAAGGCTTGTGCCCTCCCAATTCCGTTCTTCCGCTAAAATACAATAGTACATTGCGGGGTGTGATCAACTCATAAATGTTGATTTGACTCCACTGGATTCAATGAAACACCGCCCTTTAAGAAGAAATAAAGACAGACAGACAGACAGACAGACAGACAGACAG
Organism: Cepaea nemoralis; assembly: GCA_014155875.1. NCBI lineage: Eukaryota > Metazoa > Mollusca > Gastropoda > Stylommatophora > Helicidae > Cepaea > Cepaea nemoralis. Next base: position 17,115 of record JACEFZ010016065.1, read on the forward strand.
ACAGACAGACAGACAGACAGACAGACAGACCGACCGACCGACCGACCGACCGACAGACAGACAGACAGACAGACAGACAGACAGACAGACAGACAGACAGACAAACCCTGTAGCAGGAACTAGCTGTGGGTATGTGAAATGTTGGGACCGTCACATTTTGTTGGCCTCAGTGCACGGAGGAATAAGTGGCCAGTCTTTCCCTCCCGTAGCGAAGGACGAGAGCTGGCATGGGACCATAGTTTTGACCGCGTTCATGCCACGTCAACATAACGTCCCAACCATTACACCACCGCACGCGCATAGCACGTGAAACTAGCCATGAACTTTCCGTTCTACAGCATACGGTATGCGCTCAGCTCGGTATACGAACTATCTAGCACCCTTTGCGGATCACTCGGTCAAATTTGCAGGCATCACTGATGGACGTTCACAAGACAAAGGGAAACGAGTATTTATCACATTTGTAAAAAGGTAATGTAATGAACCCTTTTTAACGAGGGAAGACTGCAAAATCATATTAATAATCTTAGTTCAACATGCAGCAAATACAATATGAGTATAAACACAGCCAAAACCGAAGTAATGCAAGTTAGCAGATCTCCTGGTCCACTAAGTAAACAGATAAATAGCACATCTCTTAAACAGATTAAAGCATTCAAATACCTTGGAAGTGTGATCACAGAAGATGGCAGATTGGACAGAGAAATCGAAATCAGATGTCAAAAATCAAGTGCACTTACATATCAACTATCACCCTTACTGAAACATCCAAATATACCCATGTCCGCAAAACGACAGATAGTAAACAGCATATTCACACCAACCCTATGCTACCAATCTCAAACTTGGACTTTATCCAAATCACACCTGCGAGATGAGATGCCTGAGGAGAGCTGCCAACTTAACAATCCGGGAAGGAGTAAGAAATGCTGTTATCAGACAGACAGTGGGATCAACACCTTGTGCCACATTTATTGAAAGACAGAAGATCAAGTGATTTGGCCATGTCGTTAGAATGCAACACCATCAACTACCATCACCTGCCTTACATCAAAGATCATCTGCGACAAGACCAAGAGGGCATCCAAGAAGAAAATGGATTGACGACATCAAAGACATTGTACAATCACAAGGAATGACACTATCCAGTACCACCCATCGGGCGCTGGAGCGCACATTATTCCTCCCCACGACGCTTGACGGCAGAAGTGGAAGATGATGATGACAATGAAGATGATGACTCCTTACACGTCGGTGCTGTGGCGAAGAGGTAACGAACGCCATTCTCAATTCCGCATACAGCGTTCGAAACCCATCAGCTGGGTTGCTTCCAAATCGTCTTGCATTGGTTTCCATACAATGGTTTGAACGTCTGTCATTCCGAAAGCAATGGTAAACTACCGAACGTATCAATTCTCAAACAGTCAACAATGCTGGGGTTGACAGCGACGCATGTAAAAGACATACATGTAACGTTTAACCTACGCTTCGAGTTTCTTTTTTTGGCGATAGAGGTAAAAAAACGACATCTCCATAGTATGTCCTCA
>JACEFZ010016066.1:0-18165 GCA_014155875.1 Cepaea nemoralis
TTTTTAGTTAGGGGGGAAAAAATTTTTTTCCAGGGGTTTTTTTGTTTTTTTTTTTCCTTTCACTTTTTTCTTCACTAGCCATGATTTTGACCAGTCCTCTAGCTGCTAATAGGGCTTGCTGTATTCTGCTGTTAGCTGTACTAATATATTCTTCAGATGTCCATATGGCTAGGTCATCTGCAAAGGATGATGTGTGTACTCTGGCTGGAAAATTTTCCGTGATGTCGTTTATATATGCTAGGAATAATGTTGGTGAAAGAACTCCTCCTTGGGGACACCTTGCTCCAACAGCATCATTTTGCTGGTTTGTCCTTGTACTTTTGTCCTGGCAGTTCTGTTCTCAAGGTAGTGGCTGATCCATTTGTACATTTTCCCACAAACATGCATTTTTTGTCAGTTTTACTTTCAGTCCTTCCTTCCATACTTTATCAAATGCTTTTTCTAAATCTATCCAGACCGCTAGTGTGTGCTTTTTCTCTTGGAAGGCATCCTCTATTTCCTGAGCTATATAGGTTATTTGATCTTCAGTGGATCTGTACTTTCTGAATCCTGCTTGGTGAGGTGTTAAGAGTTGGTTTTCTTCCAGATGCCATGTTAGCCTGCCATTGATAATGCGTTCCATTAATTTTCCTACACAGCTAAGAAGACTGATAGGTCGATAGCCATTTGGTTCTTCCAGGTCTTTTCCTTTCTTTGGGACTGGTATTAGTATAGCTTCCTTCCATGCCTGTGGGACTATTCCCCTCTTCCAGCTGTAATTTAGGACTGCTAGTAGTTTCTTTTTTGCCTTAGTGCCTAGTCCTATTAGCATTTCATTTGTGATTCCATCCTTTCCTGGTGATGTCTTCTTTTTTAGGGTATTCATTGCCTGTTCCATTTCTTCCATTGTTAGATTTGCCATCATATATTCTGCTGCTGTCTCTGTATATCTATGATGTATCTGTTTATCTTTGATTGCTTTCTTCTGTTCGGCTGTAATATCAATGTGGTTTGCACTGGCATAGTGTTCCATTAGTGCATTTGCAGCCTTTTTTCCTGTAAGCAAGGCATTTCCTTGTTTAATTGTTATTTGTTTGTTTCTAGGTCCTTCATTGTTCATGGCTTTCACTAGTTTCCATAGTTTGTTTCCATCCCTGTCAAAATTCAGGTTTTCTGTTTTTTTCCTCCAACAATCTCTTGTTGTTTGATTTACTGTTCTTTTATATTTTGCTGAGATGGCTTTGAGAGAGATGTTCGCTTCAGTTGTTTGTTCTCTCTCTGCGGTCTTCCTAGCATCTTCAACTTTGTCCTCCAAAATTTGTAGTTCTTCAGTCCAGTATGGTTTGTAATTTTTCCTCGCTCCTCTTGGAATAGACTCAGTGGCCGCCTGTATTATTGCTCTGTTTAGACTTTCCACCATTTGCTTCATGTTGCCATATCGTGTATTTATGTTTTCACAATATGTGTCTGTTAGTATGGCAAATCTGTCCCAATCTGCTCGTTTGTAATTCCAACGGGGCAAAGGCTTTTGCTCCTGTGGAACATACTCCATATTTATTACAAGCTTGATTGGTCTGTGGTCACTACCTGCTAATTGGTCAAGCACATGGCGATCGATTTTGTGGAGGATGTCTCCTGTGCAGAAAGCTAAGTCTGGAGTAGAAGTGGTAATCCATCTTCTGGAGTAAAAGCTCGGTGTGTCATCCGCTTTGTTGAGTAGATGGAGATTTGAGTCTATTTCCCAGTCCTCCACTTCATCTCCTCTTTTGTCAGTATCTGGGTATCCCCATCTTTCTGAACGGCTATTAAAGTCTCCGACAACAATGCAATTTGTGTCAGTTATTTCCATGTTTGAGAGTGTAAGATCCTTATCTGCCGGGCTATACAGATTGTAAATTCTTATTTTCACGTCCTTTATCATTATATCAACACCTATAATTTCCGTTTGGTTGTCAGAGATCACAGATACTTCGCTGCAAGGTATTGTATTTCGTGTAAGTATTAGAACTCCTCCTTTGTGTCCTTCGCGGTCGAAACGTGTGGCCTGATATCCCTTGACTGAAAATGTGCGATTGGCGTTGAGGTGTGTCTCTTGAATGCATGCCACATCTATTCTATCTTTATGAAGACGCTGTGTTAGGGAGGCTTTCTTGTTATAAACTCCTTCTGCATTCCATTGTAGTATGTTGAGTGTCCGGGGTGTTTGGTCAATAACTCTTAACCTACTCCTCTGTGCCTTGACTCCACAGCACAGGGGAAGGTGACCACCAGTAGTCATGGGTGGACCCCCTCGAGGCAGGAGGCCCGGCACTATCACCGCCTGATGGGACTTCACGGGATTAGCACCATAACGATTTATTTTCATCTGTGGCATCATGAAATGATAAAGTTACGTTGCACTTCTTTGTCAAGCCTGTGGCTCAGTACATCCGATTTCGACAAGCATTTGTTCGGGATGCTTTCCCTAGCCTTTGACTGTCCCCAGTCTACCTACAAGGCAGCAGGTTTGTGCGTCACTTCGTCTGGTCCCTCTCCCTTGACCTGTCCGACATGGGTGACCCTACCAGTAGCTGTGCTACCGTCGGCATAGCTCTTGGGGTCATTGGAACGCTCAAGCCCCTCTACCTCGTCAAGGTGGACGCACGGCAGAGGGGGTACTGTCATACTGGAACGTCTTTACCTTTAGCTTGTGCTGCCTGGTTCTCCCTTTCTCCACCAATATGCTGCAAGGGTGGTGGTCGCTGCCATGGTGTCCTAGGACACCCCATCTACACACTGTAGTGAGTGAAGGTGAAACTAGCGCCAGATCAATAGCACTGTCCTCATCGCCTGGACGGCTTGCTGTCCTGGTGACACAGCCACTGTTGATACAAACCAGGTTGATGGTTTCCAGTGCAGTCTCGAGCTCCTCCCCTTGTGTATTGGAGGAAGTGTTTCCCCATAATCTGCCTTTAGCGTTGAAGTCACCACAGAAAATAACATTTCTCTCATGGCCTAATATGCCACTTAAGCACTGCCACTTCTGGGCGTCCACACTCGCATTGCGGGCATAAACATTAACCAACACGAATGGTGTACTGGAATGAACTCTCAACGCTTATATTTGTATATCGTCACTGTCCCAACTGGACATGTCTAGCTCTGACGCCACCATGCTGTCGCGAACGAGAATCACCGTTCCCAGATGTCGTCTGTTGTAGAAACATTTGAAGCCGGCAATTTGGAGTAGCTGATCGCCCAGTCTCGTCTCCTGGAGTGCTACAATGTCGTTCCTGTAAACTAGGGTTTCTAAAATAGAGCCCCGTTGTTTTACACTGGCACAGTTCCAAAATAGAATACGGATGTTCCTGAGTCCTAGACGGTGACACTTGAGTCTAAAACGTCTCAAACCACCGCGCTTACCTTGTTTCTTTCTCCCTGCGCGGCTACCACGCCGCTTCGTTATGTTGACTGCTGACCGCTCGGAGAAAACACGTTGTTCCGCCATGTTGAAAAAACGTAAACACACACTGCTGAGAACCACACACACTGCTGAAAATTCACTCAAGGATGGCTTCGCTCGATGCACGAACTCCGTAGCACCCGCGCAGATCTTGAGTAGAAACTCCTGGTTTTACATCCTGGCACACCAATTACACGCAAGAGATGAATAAATCCATCCCCTACGCGAAAAAGTTAACGAACACAAAACAACACGACCGTCCGTCGCCATCTTGAAACCGGCGAGCGCTAACAAGTCAAGTCGCATTATTCTGTCAAGAAGCCTGATCAGCGGGAAAATGTCACGTGGAAAATCCAACAACAAGAAACACGCTGTTGCCAAGATGTGCAGCGTGGGAGCCGACAACAAGAAGAAGAACGTCGAGAGCCCACCTGCTAGCTGCATCAAAGAGCCTGATACTACAGCCATTACTGAAGCTACTACGAGGGAGAAGATTGACAGCCCAACACAGTCAAGAATCAAGACAGCAGAGAAGAAGGAGGAGAAAGACACTAGAGTCGGAAACACCGACTCAAAAACAGTCCGATGGGTTGTCAAGCGGATTCCTGTGGAGCTGACAGATGAAGAAATCCTGAAGCAGCTACGTGAAGAGAATCTTCACATCCGATTCTTGAAGGCGGAGCGGCTTCTCACTTACTCCAAGATACCTACAACCCTGGCAGTGGTGACATCGGAGGGCAGCGAAATGCCGACCACAGCATCACTTCAACAAGAGACTGCAGCAACCAGAGAGATTCATACCAAGAATCACGCAATGTTCAAGATGCCAGAGGGCCGGCCACAGCAGAGCAACATGTCGCAGTAAGACGGAAATCTGTCGATACTGCGCCGATCACCACGCCTTCAAGGAGTGTCCGCTGGCCAAGCTGGACACGGACTTCCGAGCTCCTAACAACAGAAGAAAGTGCGCCAACTGTCTGGGCAAACACGGAGCAAGATACCTGGGCTGTCCGTACCTGCAGAGACACAGAGACGTCTTAAAGATCGCCATCATCACAAAGACACCATTCAAGGAAGCAATGCAGAGGGGCGAGACAGCCACGGGTATAGCACAAGCTGAAAGAGATCAACTTCAAAAGCAGATAGACGAGTTGAAGAAGCAAGTCAAGGCACTGCTGACGACGACTCCGACCAGCGATAATGAGAAGCTGCTGGCCGACATGAAAGAAATCCAGCTCAACATCAAACAAGAGATCCAGCGCATGGCTGAGATGAAGAAGGAGAACGAAGAAATCCTACAAATGATCAAGACCGAAAGAGAACTGCATAGAGCTGAAATGGAACTCTTCCAAAACAAACTAACAGAAGCCACACAAGAACTCAGAGAGAAACCGCAAGAAGAAAACCAAGAGTCCGAGCCTGAACCGCAAACTAAAGCCAGCAGCCCAACAACAACGCCCAAGAGGGAACTACTATACCGTCGGATCTCTGAAGGAGGCACAGAATACCCAGTCGACAAGGAGGAACTCAAGCGCGAGGAATTCAGAAGGCGCTGGGAAGAAAAAGAAAAGACGAAGCCTAAAAAACTCCGGGGGAAACCTATGGTATACCCAGTAGTACACTACAACTGTGAGGCCGACTTCGAGTACTATATCGAGGACGGTATAATCGTCCCATGGCTGACCACGGAGGAAGAAAACGCTAGGCAGCAGATACGCAAACGCAACAGTGAAAACTGTTTCCCCAAGGAGGAAAAAGAAAACGTCGAAAAGCTCCTACAGAAAATGCACAAAAAAGGAGACAGAATACCAAATAAAAAGTCCTTTTAAGGACTGCAACCAGTCAAGCCTGGAGCCTGCACCAACAACGAAAACAAAAGGAAACATGCACAAAGGACAGCCGCCGACCGATCCCCAGCTGGAGTGGGATTACGAAAAGTCCTTATAAGGACTGCAGCCAGACGAGCCAGGAGCCTACTCAAACAAAGAAAACCACAAGAACAGAAGAGCACAAAGGATAGCCGCCGACCACTGCTGACGTCACAGACACAAACGCTACATAACCAGTCCGAGATAGGACTCACAAGACAAGAATTAGGGTGAATAAACCCACAAAAACCACGTACCTCAACAATAACCACAGCTGATGAAGCAGGTTAGACGAGGACGAATGTGGAATTTTTGTTTTTGAAATTTGGAATTGGAAGGGAGAGTTTATTATACATAGCTGGAGTATGAATAAACGGTTAATTTATACATAGCTGAAGTATGAATAAACGGATAATTTATACATAACTGAAGTATGAATAAACGGATACTTTATACATAGCTGAAGTATGGCTGTTTAAATATCAAGAATAATATTCCAGATTGGTATCCCCAATAAAAATAATTGTGTCCCCAGGCGAGTTCAAGAATTGTTAACTTGCGTTTCTGTACACTTACTGTTTACAGGCTTCCATCTTTGTTTACATTACCGACCTACTATTTCCTGCTATTTATGTCCTCATAATTCCGGTCCAAGCTGACAATAATATGCGTCGCCTCAGAGAGACATGATTAGGCAATTCAAACACCAGGCTTCCGACTTACTCATCATCATCATCATTCAAGTGCCGTGCCGGCTGGCGTAGGCGTTCATGGCTCTCCACAGATCTCGGTCTTTGGTTTTCTGGATCAACTCTGCTGCTGATATTCCTCCATGCCACCGTCTCAATCCATCCAGCATCATTTCTCTTGGTCTGCCTCTGCCTCTCTGACTTTTCCCTCTTTCCGACTTACTGGCCTGATGAATTAACAAACAAACAAGGACATGCTACTCATATAAAGTGCAGGAAAACCTGGTATATGTGAAGCAGGTTGAAAAGAGAGAGGAGAGAGATAGATAACGAAGCTAGTGTGAGAGACAGAGATATGAGAAAGATGTGTTGAAAGACATAAAAAAGTGATAACTTTTATATAATATAAATAAGATAATATAAGTGACAAAAAAGAAATAACTTCGATAAACAAATATTTAAAACATCAGTTCATAATCATAGTTCCTAATATTTGTTTATTAAAAAGTCTCTTTCACCCAATTAATTGCTGAAGAATTAAAAAAAAAATAGTGTCCAGCAGGGAATCAAACCAACAGCTCCCGCTTATCAGGCAGAGACACTTACCACTGTGCTACTGAGGATACGATTTTGAGTCAACAAAAATATATAACATAGCCACGCTCATGTCCCGATGACGTCACATACGTTAAGTCACGTGACTTGGCAAATCACGTGACCTGGACCAGCCGGGGTTTCCGGGACCGGGAAAAAATCACGTGATAGTCCAGCTATGAATAAACGGATAATTTATACATAGCTGAGGTTTGAATAAATCAATAGTTTATACATACTCTAGGTATGAATAGACACTTCCTTATAGTACTTAAATAAAGTTTTAAAAAAAAACATTAATTTTTAACATGAGTCGCAATCTCAATCACCTTAGCAGTTTTTGGCAGTTTGTGACTTACCAGATGGCTTTTACGTTCACTAGTTTGTTACTGCTTTCTGATTGACAGACGCCCATACCATCGAATTCAAAGCAAGGCAGTATACTTCCAAATCACCCACGACTGATTTCGAACTCCGAGTACTCCGACTACTCGGTATGTTGGGGGAATTATATTATGAAATGCGTTCGGTTCACTGCCCCCAAAACCACAGTGCCGACTCACTTAACTGTTGAGATTGATAAAAAAAAAGAAAAAAGGAAACGACCCTTAGCGTGCATTGTGTATATGGTGCTAGACTGTATGTTTATAGACAAAGTAATCACTTCAGCAATTGAGGGTGATGATCAGATAGATATGGTCAGCGTCACACTTGCAACCTTTACTTTCTAAGACATTTCCTAGTACTCATTTTAGGCGAGCCTAGGTCAGTTGTTAAAAAACCTTACTCAAGACGACTACCACGTTATGGACAGACCAGAACAGGTCATTCTTCTACGCCTCAGAACAGGACACAATAGATTACGCAACCACTTGTATACAAAATTCAAGATTGGTGACTCAGCCATGTGCACATGTGGTTTGGCGTCGCAGACAGCAGAGCACATACTCCAGGATTGCCCAAACTACAACGTATCCAGGCGAACCTTCTGGCCTAGAGAGACAACAGTGGAAGATAAACTCTATGGACCGCTGAATGAACTAAAAAGACTGTTAGATTCATACAAGAGACGACATTGCAGTTGTAGACATGTTTCAAGCAAACGAAAGAAGAAGAAGAAGAAGTTGTTAAAAGTCTGCCCAGATGTAAGTGCAATCCCATGACCACCGGGCCAGCAGACGGGCGTCTAGCCATTACACACCCCCGTGGCTATTAATCTTAGATATTGACACTCAATTAATGATGTTTCAAATCCAATTGTCACTATATAGCTTCACATTTCTATATTTTTTTTTTTCATCTGCCTCTGTCATTACCAATCAATGTCTATATATGTATTGCTCATACTATGTTCATGCATGTTACTTTAATTTATTATAATAAAGTTTAGAATTACTGATGAACTTAGGATATTTAGTTAGTAAGTTAGTTAATGAACTGTAATTATTCGAATGTTATTGTCAGTAATACTAATAGTGTAGGCATCTAACTTAGATGTTTAGATAGTTAAGAGTACTTAGTAAGTACTACCTATGACTAAGAATAATTAATTTAGCTTCTTCTTCTCCTTCTGCGTTCATCCGTAGAGTTTTTTCGGATGTGATTGCGTTGTGCCTGTTTACTGCGTTCTTGCGCCGTTAGGCCACCACATCCGACTTTGCGGGCATTTGTTGACCGGGTTAACCTTCCTAGAGAATTTAGCTTATTTAAGCATTTAGATGCTTCAGACATTTAGTAACCATGGACGTGTAAACAAACATGATGCCAGTGTACTACTTTTGGATATAGTTAACAAATTGTTATTAAATGATTCAACTGACACCATTTTCTCTGAATAAGCTTTAACTCGTTCTGTACAAAGTAACTCCCTATGTTAATCAGATGCTTCTAATATAACTATGTTAATCAGATGCTTCTAATATGTACAAAGTAACTCAGCCTATGTTAATCAGATGCTTCTAATAAGTACAAAGTAACCTACACTAATCAGATGCTTCTAATATGTACAAAATAGCCTACGTTAATCAGATGCTTCTAATATAACTATGTTAATCAGATGCTTCTAATATGACTAAAACACATTTAGTTTCCTTATTCTGTTGGTTCCATTCAGTTATACTACTTGCCATCATCATGTGCCATGGCGATAAGTATGGGAGATCATTGTTCATCATCTCACATGATCACAAGAGTCCCAAATCATGTCTGTATTATTGTCTCTAATAATACCATGTGACCAAGCCAGCCTTCCCCTTGCCTGTTTTCCATAAATTTTTTCAGTTGTCACTAAGTTTTCATGTAAATTTTTTTCCCATAACATGTTTTTTTTTAATGTGTCTGTCTTTGCCTATTGCTCTAATCAATTTACAGTTTTCATTTGTTTCTTGTGGGGCTTTCTAGTTTTTCTGTCCATCTATGATATTCTTTGCATTTTCCTCAGAAACCAAATTTCCGCTGTCATTAGATGTTTCTCATCTTGTCTGCTTATTGATTATATTTCACATGCATACACTCTTTCTCATTGCAAATACAGATGAACTGATCATTTCTATGCATTATCGCCTTTACCAGTTAAATAATGGGGGTCCAAGGGGTGGCATAAAGTATGATAGCAACACATGTTTGAAAATAGTAATAAACTGCATTGACTCTAGCTTGTCTGTCATAAATCTCACATCTACAAATTCAGTACATTTTAATTATTTATGTTTTCGTTTATTAACTATGGACAAGGGAGAGGTGGTCGGGCACCTATGAGACCAGGTGGAGAAGCGGGGGGAAAAACTGAGCACCTGTGTGTGGAGAGAATGATGTGGTGGGGGTTCGGCAGAGGTTCTTTGCAAATCTCAAAACTGAGAGGGAAGACCAGGAAAACATTCAATCAGATGGCAGTTGGAACCATCAGCTGTATGACTCTTCATGACTGTTGAAAAATGGGACGGAGCAAATGTGGGAATGTCCTGAGTGCAGCGATGTTGTTTCTTAGCTCAACTCAACTTAACAATGTTTTCATTTATGCCTTAGTTTACTTCTTTTGGTATGTTCCATTTGAAGTTCATTGTCAGTCTTTAACCTTTAACCCTGTGATGTGATTTTAACCAGTTTAATTTATTTCTTGTGCCTAACATTTCAGTTAAATTTATAGTGCAAAGTACCGTTCAGTCACGGAAGACTAATATTAATAATATAAACAATGGACAAAGACACATATTCACATTTTCAGTTTGATTAAATATTTATAATCCAGTTATACAGTATCTAGTAACTACTGCTGACATTAATGTTATTTATCTAAAAAGGTTGTATTTTCAGTGATTAAACGAACATGTCTTTGGCAAGTAGTGATAATTTTTCTCTGACTGTGGAGGCATACCTGGGTAAGTCTTAATTAAAGTGATTTGTGATTCTTTTTTTAGACTTGGGTGATAAGGGGAAATGTAAATTGAATTTAAAATGATTATTATGGTAATGCAGTAGCTAGCATGCTGGCCTGGTGGTCAAGAGTCTGAATTCACACCGAAGCCCATTTTAAAAATTACCTTGGACCCCCCAGGTGTGCCTGTGTGCAATAATCCAAGCCTGATTACATTTGTAAATCTACTTTCTTCAAGATCTGTTTCTAAATCTACATCTTTGTTGTTTAGGTCTCGGTCATTTATGAAAGAGAAAATTGATACATATCGTTTTGTGCAGTAAGTCCTTGTCACTGGGTGTTAGAAAGAGAATTCTAGTATATTACATAGAAGAAGTTTTAACATATGGTTGCAAATGTTCCTGGACAAGGGAAGCAAAGTTGCAAAGAAGCTTGGTATGAACATAAGAAAGAGGCAACCTTCATTTTTTTATTTGGGGGGCGGGGGGGGGGGGGGGGGGGGGGACTATACAGAAGTATAAAGATACATAAATACTATAATTACTGTTGGTGTCATATGTGGGACCCACACTCTAAAGCTCTGTTAGAGAAGCGATGACTGAGAAGAGCTGCAAACATACATACAACAAATAGAACAGTAAATAAGGTGACAAGAAAGTTGTTATATACAGCATCATGCAGCAGCTATACAAATGAGGCAGAAAATAAAATGAGAAAGAACATTTATTGCTGGTCAGATTAATAATGTTGGCATCAAATATGCCGCTGGATAGGAAGAAAACGTGAGAGGTAGTTTTAGACATGTACGTCATCACCGAGTTCTCCAGAGACAAATAACATGCATACATTTTAATATGTGATTAAGGTGACAGCCTATGATTTTGACTAGTGACATCGGTTCTGGTAACAAATGACAACTGAAAGCATTACTAGAGGATATAATTACTTCATAAAATGCTAATCATCTTCTTCTTCTTCTTCTTCTTCTTCTTCTTCTTCTTCTTCTTCTTCTTCTTCTTCTTCTTCTTCTTCTTCTTCTTCTTCTTCTTCTTCTTCAGCGTTCCGAGCCATTGAGGTTCTTTGCTGCAGATACAATCCGTCTCCATTCATTTCTCTGGTTGACCTTCTCTTGCCAGTCGTTGATTCCAAGTGCTTGTAGATCTGTACATATATTATCTCTCCACCATCTTCTTGGTCTACCTTGGGGTCTACGGTCATTTATTTCCTGAGTGTAAGCGAGTTTTGTTTCCCTATTGTCTTCCATTCTTTCTATATGCCCCAGCCATTGTCATCTATTAGCCTTCATGATACCAGTGATTCGCTGGGACTTAAACGAAACAGATACAATAAAATGCTAATACAAAGAAAAATTTATAAACTGCATTTGTTGATCAATTTTCCATTCAATATGATACTAATGATGTCTGTATTATATAACAGCAAAACATCACATTGTGACCTACCTCGAAGACAGCATCACTCAGTTACTGGAGTGCAGGGAAGAAAATCCTAAAGTTGTTCCAACACAATTTTTCTGTGAATAGTAAGTTTTCCTTGTGCTGGTTAGAAAATATTGAATATAGTGATCTTATATAGTTATGTCTATGTTTAACCATATATTATAGTTACAAGTAAATCTAAAATTGTTATCTTGGAAAGTCAACTCAGCAAATTGTGAGTGTATTAAGTTAGTGTTAGCAAATGGGGCAAAACCATCTTCTCTGAAACCATCCAGAGAAAACATCTAGTTGGAACTATGAATGTTCACTTTATCTGCATGTGGAAAAGTCTTACTAGGTACTAGCTGGAATGTTAGCAAGGTTGACAAGGAGCTGCTGTGATAATGTCATGAGCACAGATAGACGAGGGTTCGACACTTGCGCTGAGTTAAAGAAAGACTGGCCACCTATTCATCTGTGCATCCAGGGTCAGGCCGACAACATGTGATGGCCTTATCACATTGCAGACCCATAGCAGGAAACTGCTCTGGGATACATTGTAAACAAATGTTCTAGATACTCATGGGACATCTGGTGACTAGCACATGTCAGATGTACTGGCTTTGGAGGAAACATCAACAGATGATTGACATCAAATATACTAGAGTGGAAAAGTATCTAAACACCAGCACAAGTTGGTTTTGTTGTGAACAAAGCCAGATTAAACTCTATTATAAGCTGCAAGTTAATATACAGCATGCTAATCACCATACATATTGCAGCACATCCACAGAATAAAAAAAACATCTCCATTATCCAGATACAGGCCTTACAAATACTACTAAAGAAAGAAAGAACATAACTCGCTTTTATAAGAAAGAGACAAACGGTATTCTCTGGTAAAGTGATGAGAACAAAGCTTTGGAGAACATCATGATGACTAGAGGTCAGTGATAGAAGAGGCACTGGCAGATGCAAGAAGTGATGTTGGATAGTCTAAAATGGTGGTCTGGAGGTACACCATCAATAGAACTGATTTAGAACACCAATGGCTGAGATCTGTGATGAGATATGGATGCCTATACCATTTGGCCATGGTGATGATAACCCTACTACTGACAATGATGATGATGCAGTAGAATATTTTATAATATTCTGAATGAAACAGTAAGAAAATTCCAAAGATCCTCTCATTGTACCAGGCGACTTGAAAGCAATAATTGAACCAAATGTATGTGATCAACGGGTTGGTACATTCAGGCAATTTGTGACAGAAGAAACTAGTTTAGTTTAGTTTAGTCGACAGATCAACGTCATGGCACACAGGTGTAACCCATAAGTGCTCCGTTCTACTCCTAACTCAAGCCTGAGTCCAGAGAAACTCAGCTCAGTGCACAAACTCTGTAGCACAACGAGGATCCTAAAATACTTTGGGTAGATTTTTAACTCAAAATTTGGCCCGGGCAGTGCCATTAGGCTACTCTTTTTCGATTTCCAACTAACAAGGTATTTTTTATGTGCACAACAATACACACGGGAGTCCGATCTCACTACCCAGAGACCAGGGGAAATTTTGTTACTAGAAGTCCACGTGAAAAAATCCCGACCCACACCGGGGCTTGAACCCGGGACCTCCAGTACTCAAGGCAGACATCATATCTCGAAACCACTCAACCCCCTCAAGAGAAACTAATGAGTGCAAAGTAAGATTACTAGAATTTAACACTTGCAAACAAACTATTCCTACATAAATTATACAGCACAACAATGTGGCATGCCCCAAAAACTGGGATACACGACCAAATTGACTTTATACTTATACCCAGAAGATTCAACTCCAGGGTCAATAAGCCAAATATTTTTTCCCAGAAGGTGTTTAAGAATTTGTATTTTGTCCACTTGTAAAGATTTCAGCAATGATTTACTGTAGTTTTATCTTGGTATTTTCTGTCTGCTCATGAGCACACCTCAGAGCTCTGCTGGTTGGAAGATGTAATCCTGTACTGCCGAGGATTGAACTCAGACCACTGTCTTAGCAGGCAGCAGAGTAACCACTATGCCACCATGGACCCCTCCTCCAGATGGCAAAAATAGCATAGCTATCATGAGAATGCATCCATGCAAAAAAACAAACAAAATGTGTCAATGCTTACTACCATCGAGCCAAGTGAAACAAAATAATGACAATGAAGCAAAGAGAATTTACCCTATATCTCTTTATCTTCACCTAATGTTTAACTGCATAGATGAGCCAGTTGTTGTGGGGTTAGGGCACTGGTCTCACATATTAGGTGACCTGGGTTCTGTTCCATGTTAAGGCAAGGAGTTTTTATCTGTCTATCTATTCTAATGATAAAATATCTGTCTATCTATTCTAATGATAAAATATCTGTCTATCTATTCTAATCTATATATATATATATCTATAATATCTAGTCTACCTATATCATAGGTCAGGACATTGCATGGCAGCTGCTTGAGAAAGTGGCCTTGCTTCCCTATGCCCTTATCAAAACCCTCCTAATATGCACACAAGTAATGATATTAAATTCCACAGCGGTAATTTTGGTTTTTTTTCCCGGGAAGGTTAACCCAGTCAACAAATGCTTGCAGAAGTCGGATGTGTCGGCCTAACGGAGCAAGAACACAGCTCTGCTGTAAACAGGCATAACACAATCACGTCCGAAAAAACTCCGGATGAACGCAGAAGAAGAAGATATGGTTTTTAAAAAATATATAATATTGCAACACACGTATCTGAATGTATGTTTTTTTATATAATATAAAGCAGTTACTCATTGTATAGTTTTCATTCTATTTTTGGTCTTTTGCTTAATAAACAGAAAGTTCAACCTAGATAGAACTATTTAAAACTATGTTTATCTGTGTACTTTTCGTGACTCACTTGTAATGTCTTTAGTTTCCGTAGTTTACAAGATGGCCAGCACACAATGTTCAGAGAATTTGCTTTTATTAAAAGCACCCCACACAACAGAATGTCTTTTGTGGTTCTATTCTGGAAATGTTTTCAACAAATTGGGAAGAAAGGCGGTGAGTTGAAATAACATATAACTACAAGCAATGGAAACATCTGCGCATAACTCAGGATAATAACACAGCAGAAATATATGTGCAAGCTACACCTAGAATTGATTTCATATGAATTGTTTTGTAGTTTGTATATATTTCTACAAAGTTATTAAACTGAGACATATATAGATGTGTTAATTGTGTATACTCACACTTTGCAAACACAGTTATTAACTCATTTATTATTTATGTTATTGCCTATTATTAATGGATACATTAATAATGATAAATGTATATGCCAACAGTCCATTCTTTATTTAACTTTATTTGACTGGCACTTTGCCGTCTTGACAGACGATACTTTGTAAAGTGGAGTTATACCTCTCCATAACACAAAGCCTGGACTGAATTTAGAGACCATGTGTTGTTGCCCATGCAGGATGATCCCTCTCTCAGCCTGTCTAGTTGACTTCAGAGGAAAGATAACACCAACACGTCTGGAACAAGACAAGCCGCAGAAGCTGCCGGATCAGCAAAGCAATGCTCTAACTGTCCGCCTGTCGGAACTTCCATCCTAGACCAGTTGCCGACCAAGGCTTAGTGCCTGGTCTGCACTGCCATGACAATTAGTCTTCAGGTTGCATTTCCTCGCACTAGGATAAGGCATGTACCCTCCCAATTGCATTCCTCCGCCCAAAGCCGTTAGCACAATGTGGGGTGTCAGGTATGGTGAGCGCCGCCCAACATTTGGCGCTAACAGAAAGCAGGTAGTACTGTCTACTTGAAATTTATTTAAATACTTTTTTATAGGTGTGTATGTTTCCCCTTGAGCATTGACTTGGACTGTTGACAGAGAAATACCTAAAGCCCGTGGAGAAAATATGACCAGCCCTGACTTAATCCAATCCATGTATGCTGAGATAAACATGCATGACCTGGTTATATCCCAATATGCATCTCCACAGATGTGAAGTTTGCACACCCCAATTGTTTCTGATCTTGATAAGGGGAAAGAGACCTGTAACACAGTCTCCAGGGAATTATTTCCGGCTCGAGGGAAAAGTCGTCACACCGACCTGACTGCCATAGATGCACACTGACCTGACTGCCATAGATGCACACTGACCTGACTGCCATAGATGCACACTGACCTGACTGCCATAGATGCACACTGACCTGACTGCCATAGATGCACACTGACCTGACTGCCATAGATGCACACTGACCTGACTGCCATAGATGCACACTTGACCTGACTGCCATAGATGCACACTGACCTGACTGCCATAGATGCACACTGACCTGACCTGCCATAGATGCACACTGACCTGACTGCCATAGATGCACACTGACCTGACTGCCATAGATGCACACTGACCTGACTGCCATAGATGCACACTGACCTGACTGCCATAGATGCACACTGACCTGACTGCCATAGATGCACACTGACCTGACTGCCATAGATGCACACTGACCTGACTGCCATAGATGCACACTGACCTGACTGCCATAGATGCACACTGACCTGACTGCCATAGATGCACACTGACCTGACTGCCATAGATGCACACTGACCTGACTGCCATAGATGCACACTGACCTGACTGCCATAGATGCAAGCCCGTGTTGGGGGCTCAGATAACTTGAACACCATTGTATCAGTGTGAACACCATTGTATCAGTCTCAGGAGTTAAAGCTCAGTCATCGAGATGACCTGAACACCATTGTTTCAGTTTCAAGAGTTTAGGCTCAGTCATCAAGAGTGTTCACAGGCAAATCAACCAAGCACAAGTGTGTATACTATTTAAGCTGTCTTTGTTTCATTTGTAAGTCTAAGACATTAAATCAATCGATGAAGCCATTTAAATATTATGAGAAATACATTTCTTGCCTTTGCTTCAATGTATGCCATCCAGCACCTGAGGCAGCTGTGCTATAAATTGCTTTAAATCATATTATTATCTTCCTATTCAGTGGATGTTGGCTTGTATATGAGAAAGATGAGCGTTGATCCTTCTAATTTGGGATTTTAATTGGTCAACTCTTTTTTCCTTCTGAAAAGTAATACAATTGTTAGCAGAGTGAGGATCACATCTAAGGTGTCCTTTTTTCTCTCATTGTCTGTACATTTTACTTCTTTCTTCTGAAATTGGTGTTGTTCTGTATCTGTCAGCTTGCTAATATATATCTGTTTCTGTTTAAAACCCTCATTATTGTAATATTACAGAAAGTTTATAATGTTCAAAATTATTGTACATACACACAGACACAATTCTGGTTTTTATATGTTACTTCATTATAAAGGTATTTACAAGTGCCTTCATAAGTCCAATAAAAATAACACACTATTATTGTTCTATAATATTTATTGTTGACTTACCATAATATTTTTGTGAATTGGAAGTTTTCATCCAAATGAGATTACTGTTTAAAGCACATTGAGAGCAACATTCTGCAATAGACTTGCTGTATCATGATGAGGTTATAAGCTAGCATTCCTTCAATGTATCCCACAATTCATATAGCAGTACTGTATACAGACATATTCCTAGATACCATATTTTCTCTAGTGTCTAGTTGATGAAATGTTTATTTCATATAATTTTCTAGTATGCACACAGTGAACCTACTTAACAAAGTCAACTAAAGGACTTCTGTTTTTACACGCGTTGAGGCATGCTGGGTATATGGGGCTAGCCCCTTATTTTTATAGACCAATCTGCACTTGTCAGGTGATGTGGTCAATATCATGCCAGCCATCTTGACTCCCCAAACATTTCTTGCCACCAATTTTAGGCAGTGCTGTCCTGGGAACCCAGGTCAATTTTTAAAAATCTGCTTCAATGGAGATTTGGGTACCTGTCTTACACCATTATTTATTATTTTGTTTCAGATTTATTGAGTATTCAAGAGTATCATTCACTTATAGGTCTTCTTTGTCCAGATTTTCCCTTTCAGATGGTGCAAAATATTGCCAGGTAATTGTTTAGCAAAGTAAATTCTGTTGTCATGTCTCTTTTTGTTGCTGCTGTTTTTGCACAAAATCTTACACATATTCTGAATAAAACATGTAATATGTTTCTGCTAATGTTTGTTTGTATATGTGTGTGCATGCATGTATATGTATGTGAGAGTGAGGGCATGCGTGTGTTCATGTTGCACAACAATTAAATGTTACATGTTAGGGGAAATTAAATCCTGTCAAATGTTCACACTACAGCTTTCATTAATAGATGTCACACTTTATGATCTTTTAACTTGTCATCCAGAAACCAAATTCCAGAAGTTAGATTTTGCTAACCTGTTGTTTCCTTAGTTAGTTAGTTAGTTAGTTAGTTAGTTAGTTAGTAAGTCACGGTTCCAACTTCACGGCAACAGGTCATCCCCATTATACTCCGTTCCTGTTGCCAGTGAATATCACACAAAATGCTTCTCACTGCCCTATGTGAACAATGGAATAGACAGGAGTATCGGCAAGCCAACAGTCCGCACAGGTACACTGTGCATAATGCCGCCGCCAGAATGCCAACACAAAATTCCTCCACAAAAAATACAGTTCATCATCGATGAATTGGCAGTCACCAGAAAGACTTCATTGATCCGGGTTTTAACCCATATGGCTCAGTCTCTTTCCGCAGTGTGACCTGCGAAAGCGCCACACAAACACGAACTCCGTGCTCCAGCGAGACCCCCGGAGTCTCCTTAAAAATGCACTCGGAACCAAAAGGCAAACCATCAATCCAGCCC